>CABHPQ010146430.1:2660-18316 GCA_902168405.1 Peromyscus aztecus
TTCTTTCTTGTCAGTTGTTGGCATAATTCTCTGAACAATTAGAGTCCGTAAGTTCTTGGGGGTTGAAGAGATGGTGCATATGGCACAGTGGTTAAGAATACATACTCTTCTTGAAGAGGACCCAAGTTCAGTTCCTAGCATCCACATGAGGTGTCTCACCGCTGTAACTCAACCTCCAGAGGGTCTGAAGAGTCTGGTCTCTATGAGTACCTGTACTCATGGGCACATAACCCGTATATTGAGAGATATATATACACATATACACATATATATGTGTGTATATATATGCATTATTAAAAAATAAACTCAATCTTAAGTTTTTCCTATGCCTTTAAATATTTTCCTTACTTTTTACTCAAGCAATTTCAGTTTCAGGACTTGCATTAATGTCTTTGATCCATTTGGAGTTAATGTTTGTGTAGGATGAAAGTTTGCTTTGTTTTTTCCAAGGCCTCCAGGTCATTGTTACATATTAGAGATTTTTCTGATTTTCTAATACGCACATTTGTAACTATAAACTTCCCTCTTAGAGCTGATTTCATTATATCATGTAGGTTTTGATATGCTGTGCTTTCTTTTTCATTTGATGCTAGAATTTAATTTTTTTCCATCTTGATTTCTTTGCTGTTGTTTTTATCATTCAGTAGTGTTGGTCAGTCTCCATGAGTTTGGGTGTTTTTCTGTAGTTTCTCTTGCTGTTGATGTCTTGTTTTATCACACTGTGGTCAGATAATGTATACTACACCTTTGCCACGTCTAATTTTGGTTTAGACCCTGTTTGGCCAACATAGAACAGCGATGCCCACTTCTTTCTCAGATCCATTTGTTTGGAGTATCTTTTTTCTACCTTCTCACTATAAGATAGCCTCTGTCATTGACAGTGAAATGCATTTCTTGGAGTCAGCAAACTGATCCTGTTCCTTTATCCAGTCTGCTAGCTGGTATCTTTTGATTACTGTTCAGAGTTATTATTGAAAGTTGTGTTGTTTCCTATCATTTTGTTGATTTTTTTGTTGGTTGGTTTGGTTTGGTTTGGTTGGGAGATCTTGAGTAGGGAGAGGAGGTCATAGTCAGTCAGTATTTTCCTATTCTTCATTGGCTTCTGGGTGTGGTTTGTTTCCTGTAGCCTCACAGGTATATTTATCTATCTCTTCCATTCATAGGATTCCTTTGGGTGACCTCCTGAGTAAAGCTGGTTTAGTGGTTGTGAATTTTTTTTAGGTTTTTTGCTTTGTTTTGTTTTGTTTATTTGAAACAGGGTTTCTCTGTAGCTTTGAAGTTTGCCCTGGAACTCGCTCTGTAGACCATGCTGGCCTCAAACTCACAGAGATCCGCCTGCCTCTGCCTCCAGAGTGCTGGGATTAAAGGCATGCACCGCCGCCGGCCGGCACTTTAGTTTATTTTTATCATGGAAAGTTTTTCTTTTTCTTATACTTCTGATTTAGTTTTGCTGGATGAGTAGTCTTGTGTGACATTTGTCTTTCAGAGTTTGAAACTCTGAAACTCTTGGCTTTAAAAGTACTGTGAAGGAGCTGGAGAGATGGCTCAGTGGTTAAGAGCACTTGCTGTTCTTAAGCAGAGACTTCAATTTGATATTTGATGTTTTATGTTTCTTGTGTTTTTGAGTTGGGATGTGTACATGGAGGTTTAGGGATGTGTGTGTGTGTGTGTGTGTGTGTGTGTGTGTGTGTGTGTGTGTGATTTAAATTACTCTAATTTTTTCATTGGGCGTGTTTGTAGTATTCCAGTTATCAGAGGACTTGAATTCAGTTCCCCCTCCCCCACATCAGACAGTTCCCAGCTGCCTGTAACTCTAGCTCCAGGGTATCTGACACCATCTTCTGACCTCTGTCCACTGCATTGACATAGACTTACACGTACACACACCTACATTCACTCTACACACACCCACTCCACAGACTCATGAACAAATTGAACTGTTGAGAACTGTGCACTTTTCTTACGGGCCAGGCTCTACGTGTTATTTGGCATTTCTGTCTTGCAGATTTCAATGTACTTTCTTTGTTCTGTGTATCCAGTGTTTTGACTACAGTATGATTTCAGAAAGTTCTTCTGGGCATGTCTGTCAGGTGTTCTAAATGCCTTCTGAAGCTAGATGGTGTCTGCTTCCCTAGACTTAGACATTTTCTGCTCTGGTTCTATTGAAGCTGTTTTCTATGCTTTAATGTGGAATTCTCCTTTGCCCATGATTTATGAATTTGGTGTATTCAGTGTCCCAAGGATCCCAAGTGTTCTTCTTCGACGTTTTAATTTTTCTCTTTGCCATGTCTGAATGTTCTAGTTTCTCTACTGCGTCTTCAAGCCTCTGTACTCAGTCCTCCTTGTGATCCATTCTGTTGAGGGTGTTTCCGTGGAACTCTGGCCTTTCCATTTCCTTAATGACTTCCACATTCCTATAGTGTGCTCACTGTTTCATCCAGCTCTTCTCTTGGGAGTACACTGATGAGCTTGTTTGTGTCTTCCTTTGTTCCTACCAATGTGCTTGTTCTTCAGATTCCTTGTCTGGAAGTTCATCTAATTCATTCATTCTTTTTTTTTTAGACAGGGTTTCTCTATGTAGTCCTGGCTGTCCTGGAACTCACTCTGTAGATCAGACTGGCCTCAAATTCACAAAGATCTGCCTGCCTTTTGCTCCTGAGTGCTGGGATTAAAGGTGTGTGCCGTCCCTACCTGGCCTAATTCATTCTTATTAGAGGTCTTTACTGTGGAATTAGTAAATTTTGGAGGAGTCTTTGTGTGTGTGTGTGTGTGTGTGTGTGTGTGTGTGTGTGTGTGTGTGTGTTCTGTGTTTCTTATGTTTTTGAGTTGTACATGTATGTTTAAGTTTAATATTTTTTAATCACCCTCTTTCATTGAGAATGGAGCAGTATAATAATAAGAACTAGGTTATAGTGGAGTTGAATCATTGTTTCTCTCTTCTAAACTAATGTTCATGGTGCTGGGCTCATTCCCTATTAGTTCCCTGAATTTAGAATAATGCCTCCAACCAGTAACTGTCAGAGATTAGGCCCATATCAATATACAGTAACCGCCAATCACCCCTTAAATCTAACCACTTTACGAAGTATGGGAACATGTGAGAAATTAGTTTCTGTATGAGAGAAAGAAAAAAAATGGAGGGAAGACTGATTAGTAGTGGGAAAGGTCAGAAAGGAAATATAGAAAGGTGAGAAAGAAAAAGTAAATAAACAGTGGAAACGAGAGACCACAGGACAAGACGAGACAGTTCTAGCTGAGGTGGAGTGGGAGAAGTGAGGAAAAGAATGCAGCCAGTGACCAAAAGGAGGCTGAGACACACGAACCCGGCAGGCGAGGCTGGCTGTGCTCCTTGTGCACACCTCTCAAAGAGCAAGGACGAAAAAGAGTGGGTGTGGGAGGGAGACAGAGAGCCCCAGAGTACAAGGATACATGGAGACTGTATGCCGAGCTGGCCTGCTACATTGATACTCATGTCAGTGTGTTCTAGGTGGAGACACAGAGTCTGAATGTGCTCCCTTATTGCTGGTTATAGCTTCAGATTTCTCCGTGTTCCCCTCAGTCTCATTCATGCCTGCTGTACCCCTGAGCTGTACTGGGCATGCTCATGTCACAGATGCCACGCCCATCAGGAGGTGTTCCCTGAGGAACCAGGTCATAGATGCTAGCCCACCTTCCAGCCGTCTCTCAGGAGTTGGGATTTCAGTGCTGTTCAATCTCTTGTTGGTCCTTCATCAAGTAAACCAAAGGTAGATCACGGAAGATCTGGCACCACCAAATGGCTCAACCAGAAGTTTTTCTTTTAAAATGTTCCATTCCACTGCCAAAGTTTTTTTCCTCAGTATGACAACTTTGAGTTCTCTTCCTTCCTCCCTAACCCCTCCCTCCCTCCATTAATTTCTTTATTCATTTATTTATTTATTACCATTTTTTTCTTTTTTTTGTTTTTTGTTTGTTTGTTTTGTTTTGTTTGTTTGTTTTGATTTTGATGACAGGGTTTATCTGTGTAGCTTTGGAGCCTTTCTGGAGCTCACTCTGTAGCCCAGGCTGGCCTCAAACTCACAGAGATCCGCCTGCCTTGGCCTCTCAAGTGCTGGGATTAAAGGCATGCGCCACCCCTGTCTGGCTTTATTACCGCTCTTAAACATGTCTGCTGCTCTAAGTTCAGTGACAGTTTTTAGAGGCTCTCCATTTGAAGTTTAGCCTCAGTCATTCCCTTACTGGGACAAAGGAATTCCCCTGACCTTGCTGATCCCTGTAGGATGGACTCTGGTTCTATCTTGTTTTGTTTTTGAAAGTTAACTATTTTATTTAGCTACTAGAGGAGTTTTTCACATGTCAGTTACCTGTCCTGATCAACATTACCCAGAGTTCCCTGGTTTATTCCCTAGAGACTCTAACAGACTACATCTGCTTGTCATCCACTATCTTGGATTCTGTCTTTTGAAAAAAGAGCTAGAATGTAAAAATCACTATACAAATAACCAGTTCCTTTTTTCAAATATTAAAAAATTCCCCCAAACTAAGTTTCTTACATGTACATGAAGAAAATGTTTTCATATTCAAGCATATGTATAACTTTTTTAAAGTTCCCTAGTTTTAACTTAATCAGCGTTTTACCAGTCTCTGTCGATGGCTAGTAGGTTATTTCCAGTTGTCCATGATTGTGTGGTGACCTATATAAGAGCCTCAACAAAACTGATGCTCTGATGGGGGCGGTGTATTTTTAGGTGGTGTGGAGTTGACTCATTGAGGTTCCCACCCAGTCACATCTGCCTGCAGTACTTCTCTCTGGGACCTTACCATTTGAACGTGTTCTGAGAGCAAGTGTTGTTAGCTGTGGAAACATGCTATTAGAGTGTTACGGGAATCCCCGTTGGCCTTTGAAAAAGTGAAAATAACACTTGTTCTTTCTATTAGAATACTGTTTTCCTGGAGTTAGGATGTACCTCTTAAATAAGGTCTGTTCTGGTAGATGCAAAAACACTATTTCTTTAGCTTGTTCACTTTGTTATTTTTATTTTATTTTATTTTATTTCCGAGACAGAGTTTCTCTGGGTAGTCCTGGTTGTCGTGGAACTCACTCTGGAGATCAGGCTGACCTGGAACTCACAGAGATCTGCCTTCCTCTGCCTCCCAAATGCTGGAATTAAAGGCGTGTGCCACCATCGCCTGGCTGTTATTTTTATTCTTATGAAAAAGATTTTAATATAAAGGAGCCAAATGCTATCTGTAGTGTGAAACAAACACAGTCATATGAAAGTCTGAAGATTGCCTTCTGCGCGTTCTCAGTCCTGCCCTCCTGCGCAGGGCAATCATGATCTGTGTGGCCCCTCTACCAGGGGCCTCCATGCTCAAACAAACCTAATCAGACTCGGGGTCCTTTATTTGTTGTGTTTTAGTCAGCTCTTCATTTGGCTTTAGAAAACAACAAAATCTCATGTAACGGTCCTTCGGAGGTCAGAAATAACTAATAAACTCATTCTGTTTAATGATGACATAGTGTGCTGCCGTAATTAAAATGCTGCTACGTGGGTGTGCGTGGACATCATTGCCAGGGATGCTGGAGATGATGCTGTATGTTCTGCTTCTTCCACAGGCTTGACACTGAGAAGTGCAATTGTAGGGTCACAAGAAATGTGCATTTTTTGTCTTAATAGTTACTATCAGATTGATTTCCCAAAGATTTATAGCAAACCTCCCCGACTAACAGCTTGTGCAGGTGCCCAGCTCTCTGTCTCCACTCCAGCCCTGGATGGCGCCACACTTTAAAATGTTTGCCAGTGTCATGAAAAATGGTATCACATTGTTATTTTATTTCTCCTTACTAATGAATCCAAGCGGTTTTCCCCATATTTTAATTAGTGCTCACATTTTATTTTAGGTTACCTACCTGCTGTACCTGCTCCCCTTGTCCTGTGGTGATATAGTTTGTAATCTAGGAACTCAAGCTTGCCTGAAGATCAGAGGACAGAGTTAGCTGTAGAGATCAGGCAGTCATGGCACACACCTTTAATCCTAGCACTCAGGAGGCAGAGGCAGAGATCCGTCTAGATTTCTGTGAGTTCAAGGCCATACTGGGCTACCTGAGATTAAGCCAGTCTAAAAGAGAAACAGGGCCAAGCAGTGGTGGCACACACCTTTAATCCCAGCACTTGGGATCCCACACCTTTATTCCCAGCGCTAGGAAGGTTGAGACAGGAAGTGATATGGCTGGGCAGAGAAAGGAATATAAGACAGGAGGAGACAGGAACTCGCTCTCTTTCAGGCTGAGGAGTTGATGATCTAAGAGGTGGTGGCTGTGGCTTTCTCTCCTTCTCTGATCTTTCAGCTTTCACCCTGATATCTGGCTCCAGGTCTTTATTAAGACCAATTAGGATTCATGCAACATTGTCCTCTCTTCCTACTGTCTCCATCTCTCCCTCCAACTCTGTCTCTCTTCCTTGAACTTCTTTTGTGATACTGGATGTGGAGCCCCAAGTCCCACAGCGGCAGTGCTGGCCAAGTGCTCCCCCACTGACCCACATCTCCTCCAGTCTTTAATTGACTCTCTTGTATGCTCGCCTAGGTGTAGAGCTGTTTCCCTTACCATTTTGAGGTTTCTTTTCTTAAGAAGGTTATAAAAATGCCCTAGCTTGTCTTTGTATGGTTATGCTTTTCTTTCTTGTATACACTTGCCATGCTCTTTTCTCGTTTGTGTGTGTATGTGTGCGTGCGTGTGTGTGTGTGTGTGTGTGTGTGTGTGTGCGTGCGCGCGCGCGCGCGCGTGCACACCAAGGTACTCCAGTAGCTTGTGCTCCCATTTTATCACTAGTCTTTTCTCACTGTGCAATTGCACCTTGTCATTAGGAAGTTCCCGTGTATACTTGGCATCTGGCGCTTTGCTTCTTATTAAGTTCTAGGACTTTATTTGATTTGTGGAGAAGGTTTTGAAGTAATAAAGTTAATTACCGTTCTAAATATAACCTTACAGAGCATAGAATGAGCTTCTTGCTCAAAACGTTCAGCTTTCTATAACAGAAAGCAAGAATGTAGAGTTCCCGCTCCACCTCCGTGCATCGTAACCTGTAACCTTCAGCTAGGTGCTTATCAGGCTTCTTGTGCCGCACAGCTGCTCCACTCAAAGCTAGCTTGTATTTCTTTAGAACTTCAGAAAAATGAGGGCCAGAGAGATGGCTCGGCTCATGCCGTTAGTTCAGTCCCTGGAACTGATGTATACAAATCCACGTGAGGTACCATGTGTTTGTAATCCCAGTACTCCTGAGGTGAGGTGGGAAGTGGAGACAGGAACATCAGCCAGAAGCTTGCTAAGCCAGCTAGTCTGAAGCATGCAGCCTGCCAGAAATAGCAAGAAATACCTCAGCAAGGTGCAAGTAGAGAACCAACTCTCAGAAATTGTCCTCTGACCTTGACATGTGATGTGGCTGCACACGTAACTGAGCAGGATTACAGCAACGTATATGCAGAATGCCTAGCTACAGTCAGCACTCATTCAGTAGCTCCCAGCATTATTTTTAATGTTGTGTTAATAGAAAATATAGACTCATGGCTGCAGAGTACATCTGTGCCAAACATAAACAAATAAATGTCTTCATAAGTGATCATATATACAAGATGAAAAAACTATCCAATATGTTAATTTAGAGATTCAGACACATAAATTTATCTGAAAAATTAACACAGCATCTTGTCAAATTTGCCACTTCTAAGAACTTTTTTCTTTTTTTTTCCTCCACACTGCTAGCCATGTAGACCAAGAGGAGTTTTAAAAAAGGAATATTTATTCATGGGATAGGATTGCAGTGAGTCAAACTCAGGGTTAGGGGATGTTCTGCCATTGAGTCCATCCTTAACCCCTGCTCAACTACTTTACCAGTAAATAGGGAACCTATAGATGTTCTGTAAGGGCATGAAAAGTCAAGCTAAAATGGCTTTTTTATGTAGCTAACAGCAACAAGGAGTGAGTATCAGAGGAGAAAGCACACATTGGAAAAAAGGCAGAGGGATATTAAGGCTGAAACGGGCATCTGGACTTAAGCCATCACTAGATATGGCCTGACTCTCCTGTCGCTCTAATGGTCCTTGAAGGGTAATCGTGGCTTTATAGCTATGGGTAGATCATTGATTTTTTCTTAATCACATTTCTGAAGAAGCCAAGGTAAGTTCTAAAAGTTTAGAAATGAATGATACTCCTAATGAAGTTACATGCATCAAATGAAACATTGACAAGATTAAGAAGACAAAAAAAAAACCCCACCGTTTTAATCACTTGAGCCCGCTAACGAGCCTCTACAAAGGTTTTCAAAGGCTAGAACAGAACTTCCATGTGCACACTCTGTTAGAGCAGAAGGAACGCCCGCAGAAGCAACTCTCCCTCGCATGCGCACCTGGGATAGATGGTACTTTTCTTTCCTATTAATTTTTCATCGCTAACCAATTTTTTTTAAACTAGCCTCCTACTTTGTGGTGCTGTTTGTTAGATTTCATAAAGGAAGGTTAGATTTTGACTGTCTTCTCTTATCATTTTTATATATTTGGCTGTGTATACAGTAAATACTCTCCATAGAGAAAATGTGAGATTGGACATTTATTCTTTGTAGTTTTCCATTTCAGCAAATGATGATCTATGTGCATTATTACCCTGGACCGTACAGTCAGTTCACTCCCAGATAACCATCTTACATTAGAGGATATGTATCATGTATCTTTTTTGTTTGTGTGTGTTTGTTTTTGGAGACAGGGTCCCACCACGTAACTCTGGCTGGCCTGGAACTCACTGTGTTGTCCAGGCTGGCCTCAAATTCATAGAGGTAATCCTGCCTCTGCATCCCAAGTGCCAGAATTAAAGGTGTATGCCACCACACCTGGTACATCAGGCATCTAATAGTTTTAAAATCCATGTGTAGTAGGAAGTCAGGTGAAATTACCGTTGTTCATAATTACTCAATATGAAATCCAAAGAAATAGTTAAATAATAAAGATACTACATTTGAAAGAAAAGAACAACATGGTTTAGACGTCAGTTCTACCAAATCACTACTGTACTGGAAGATAATATTATCACGTGTCAGGTCACACTGGCTCCAAGTCCTCACTATCCTCATGTCGTGTTGTCTCGCTGTGTTTTTAACAACAGGACTCTATAAATACCAAGACTGTTAACCATGCTGGGCAGACCCGAAGGAGTGAAAGACTTAAGTAGAATACTGACTCTTTTGTATGTACACGCACTTCTTACGTAGCACGTATGTGCCTTTTTAGGAGGGGAGCCACATGAGAGTGAGAAGGCTTTGCTAGTTCAGCACCTGACAGTACCCCTAGGCTGTTAAACCAGTGTTCAAAACTGATTTGCAAAGGATGTGGCGCTGGCCTGAGAGATGAGGGAATTGGATGGTTAAAGAAAGGTAATTGCAGTGGGCAGAAGCGGGGACAATGAACAGCGCCTCTGAAACTCTGCACTCTATATTAAGGTCACAAAACTATCTGTGAGACCTCACAGCTAACTTGATAAGAGTCAATGAAATGTTGGGCAAGTAAGGTCTGGCCCCAGCTCTGTCTGCGTCTCTCTATGACATCAGTTAAAAGCTGAACATAGTTTTATACACAGATCTTTTTGTGCAAATGTCTCGCTGCGTTTGAAAGGAGATGCATTTCAAATGCTTTAAAGACCTCAAAAAGTGTCCTCTATAAGATATTATCCAGGCCTTTATATAAAATATTTACAAATAAATAGATTTCAGAAAATTTGCAATCAATTTTGCATGCTACATAAAATGATGAATGAAATGTTTAATTCCCTCTTGAATTAGTGACTTGAACAGCTGCCATGGCCAAGACTGTACTGTGGGATGAAGGGAGGATGGTGGGCGTTCACAGGAGTGTCATGTTTCAGGAGTGTGGAACAAATAAGGAAGAGCCTTGAGTTATAAGTATAAAAACCATGAACAGTTTTATGTAGGTGCCTACCCCTCACTCCCAGGGGAATATCTATTAATATCCTGGGGAACACTGATGGTTTTCATTTGAGAAAGACAGTATGAGTTTTTCAAGTCTTTTTTTATTCAGAAGGAGCTAGTTAGTATAAGGGGGATGGGTCTTATGTTCCTCCTTACTTCTGTGATTAATTATGCATTGATCGAGGGACTCCTACATGGACATTAAACTGGGATGGGCGACTTGGACACTGGGTTACCTCTATGGTACTAGCTGAGATCTTGAGGCTGAGAAATCCAAGGACCTTTTGTAAATATGGATGCTTTGGTTTTAGTGCCACTTAGATTAGAAAAAGAATACTTCGGTTTTACGGAATTTTTTAGTGCGTTTTGGTGGCAGCTCTTGAGATCCAGCCAGGAGTCTTCTGCCTGCTGGTGAACAATATCATAAGATCAATTTAAAAACTCTTCTCTGTTCCTACAATGACAGATTATGACTTTAATTCACTTATCTTTTGAATTTAGGAAAAATGGGGGTGTCTTCATATAATGTCATCAGAGTGGGGCATAGCTTGCCTAGTGCCTTGATCTTAAAAGCCTAATTAGGACCCAGGGTGATAATGACTTTGGTGTCTTGGATGGTATTGTATTGTTAAAAGGAGACAGTGTAAAGCATCGTCACTGAAAGGCTAGTAGAGGTCACAAGGGAAGGAAACAGATTGAGGAAGCCTGCAGTCATGGTGCTATGTCTTCAGATAAGAACAACCTCAGCATTACATGAAAAGAAATATTAAAGAACAGAGAGAGAGAGAGAGAGAGAGAGAGAGAGAGAGAGAGAGAGAGGAGCAAGGTCTCAGAGGTGGCCAGGAGGCCTGGAGAGGGAAGCACGGGACAGGAGGGGCCGCTCTCTCCACCAAGCCTGGAAGAGAGCTGGCAGTGCCTGTAAATATGAAACCAGATTGTGGAGACTTCATCGGCTGAACGGAAGGGCCTGCTGCTCTTTCTTCCCGTCAGCACCACCATCATAGTGACCGTTAGAGCGCCTCCTGTGGAATGAAGCAGACAGCTAGGAGTAAGCACGCGGCAGTGATCAGGTGGGCAGAAGAGGCCAAAGGCTTCTGCCTCGAAGCACACGGAACCTTGGTGCACCCGTGGCGAATCTCGGCCTGTAGCAGTAGGGAGAAGAAGAGGGTGTAAGAGGGGGTGGTTTCCAGGTCTGACGACTGGACGATTATATAACACGCTGGTGATGAGGAATACTATGAACACTTTATGCTAATAAGTAGAGCCCGTAAGGAGCCAGGAGAACAGACACCCCCCCTTCTGGAAGGCACCTCAGTGTCGGTGTGGAGGAGTGCATAGTCTGTACCAGAGAGAGTTGTAGGAGAAAGAAGTATTTTTAGGAAAGAACTACATTGCAGTTAAAGCCTGGTGAGTATTCTTAGTAACCCAGAGGTGGGGAATATTCTGGGTAAAAGATGAACAGCTTGTAAAGCAGGTTTGTAAAGCAGAATGAGGCTTCCACAGGGCACAGTTGGAAAGGGTCAGGAGATGTGGCACTACAGCCATCAGAGAGGATTCAGTGAGGGTGAGGGAGCGGGCACCCCCAGGAGGTGAAGTATGCCCTGATTTTAGGACCAACCCCCCAGCCTCTGAAGCTGAGAACCCAGTGCAGCTATTTCTGCTCATCAAGGGAGGTGGGAGTGGAGGCATCTACTGCTGGATGCTTCTGGAAGCCAGAGCAAGGCGTGCCAGCCTCGTACATAGATGCACAGAATTCCTGGTGTTGCCGCTTCAGAGAAACACAGAAATCATTTTGAGGAGGAAGAGAGAGAGCTCAAGTCTGGGAGTTTAGGCAAAGGTGTAAACCCAAAGAGGAAGGTGAACAGGAGGAGAGAGAGATTTCAGGCGACATGAACTTACAAGAGCAGATGGATACATTTAAAAGGGGGTAAAAAACTAGAAATCTCAGAAATAGAAAATATTTTCTTTGGGACAGACCCAGTGTATGAAGTAAAACCTAAACAAGGCACTGATGATTTAATACTAAGGGATTCTTCATGGCTATGGCTCACAAAAATAAAGGAAAAAACCTTGACTATACTGTTGCCCCAGCATGTGAATCAGTTTTTCACCTGAATGAAGCAAATAACTGAATAAAGCCTTTCTACTGCATTGTTGAGCTGAACTAGGAAGGAAGGATGGACCCCAGAAACTGAAGCAGGGATGACGCGTCCTCAGCTGAGCAGTAAAATTGACATGCTCCCTGCAGGTGGCCTCCAGAGAGGTGGGTGCTATGGCTTGAATATGAGATGTCCCTGTGTGTCCTTGCACTGAGGGCTCGGTGCCCCTGCTGGTGGTTGCTGTTTGGGGAGGTTCTGGAAGCCTGAGGTGGAACCCAACAGCAGGAAATAGGCCATTGGTATCCTGGGGTGGCTCATCCCCGGGCCCCTCTCTGTCGCTCTTCTCTGATTTCTGGCTGCTCTTCTGCCTTGCTCCTCTTCTCCATGATGGACTGACACCGGAAGCCATGAGCTTGTTGCCGTCTGCTGCCTGCCTGTGAGGGCTGCTCAGAGTGAAGAGTCCTGGTCCAGGGCTAGAGCCCTACAGAACTCCAGCTTTACCACAGGGAGATGAGAGGCCTGTTTCCCACAGAAGACAGGCAGGACTGCGTGGTAGCAGTAAGGAGAAATTTTCCCCCTGAGAGTTTGATACTTGTGAAATTTAAAAACCTAAATGGTCAGTACACTTAGGAAGTAAATGTTGGTTATTGAGGAAATGTATATTAAAGCATAAGCCAGGTAGACTCCAAAAAGGGAGGGAGGAGACCAAATCCAATGCAGTGAGTGGGGGATTGGGACTCACCTATACTGCCAGCTGAGGAGGAAGTTCAGCTACTTTGGGAGATAATCGACTGGTCATCAGGAAATTGGTGATGTGTATACCTTTAAATGTAGAAATAACCCTTCTGTATCTGCTCTAGAGAAGTCTGGCTCGTATGCACAAGGTTTAATCAAGAATGTTTGTTTTACAGAATGTTTATAATTGCATAAGCAATCAGAAACAACTTATGGGTCCATCATGACGTAAGCATAAATAAATGTGGTGTTATCATAAAATGGGGTATTATTGAACAGTGAAAATTAATGAGCAAGAGCTACCCATACTGATACTGATAACTCAGAATCTTAGTACATTAAAAGCGATGTGCAAAGGAACTGTACCATATGCTATTTATGTAAATATAAATATGTAGAAGCAATAACATAAATATTCATGAGAATAATGTACATCAGCTCCAAGGTACTGATTCCTTCTACAGAGGGGTGAAGAGAGAAGAGCAGGATCCAAGAAAAGGAAACCCGGGGCTCTCATTGTACTTTAACATGAGATACCGTTTTACCTCTTAAGGCACCTGAAGCAGGGAATAGCAGAACAGTGAGGCTTCTTACAATGGACCTGTTACTCACTTCACAGAAGTTGACTGATTTATTATTATCTGTACTTTTCTTATGTACCTGAAGTATTCCTGTGTACCTCACAGTGTCCAGAAACTGAGTGAAAAGAAACTTCTATCACTGTGAAAAAGGAGCCAACATGAGACCAGCCAAGGTGGGGCCCGTGGAGTGTTTTCTGTGCAGAGATTTCTCATAGATTAGTGCCTGTACAGAGGGAAGGAGCAGCCGGAACGGCGGGAAGGCTGTGAACCTCAGTGCAGACTGACAAGGCCGCAGCCACGCCCAGAAGGAAGCCTCTCTGGGCCCAGCCTTTCCAGGGCCTCTGTAGTCAGCAGCTGCCTAGCCAGAGGGTGTGCCTGTGAGCAAGGGGGTTCTTGGTGTCTTGGTAGCTCCTAAGCAATCTAGGGCAGTGAACCCTTCTTGGACTGGACAGGCCTATCCACCATCATCATGAAATGCAGCGTAATTTCAATTGCCCGATGCTCCCTCTGTCTTTATCAGTGTATTTATGGCTGCAGTGAAGTTAAGATGCAGAGCCTCATAGTGCATGCTCAGATTCTCGTTTAGAGCATATTGATACCTTTACTCTCTCTATAAGGTTGTGACTTTATTTGCTGGACTCTGAGGATAGTCACGTGCTAGATCTACAAGTTGGTTTCATCTTCATTTCTTTACCCCTCCCCCCCCCCCCCCCTGTTCTGAATACTGATTGAGGACCAGTCAAGAGAATAAAACATACAAGTGGTATCTCTGCCTAATTATCTTGTTATGTTTTGTTTTTCGAGACAGGGTTTCTCTGTGTAGCTTTGCGCCTTTCCTGGAACTCACTTGGTAGCCCAGGCTGGCCTCGAACTCACAGAGATCCGCCTGCCTCTGCCTCCCAGGTGCTAGGATTAAAGGCGTGCCCCCGGCTGCCTAATTATCTTAATGAGTGTTATTTTAGAAATCGTTGGATGTGTTTATGTAAGACTACATAATGCTACCTTCCTCATCAGTCAGTCGAAGAAGGCAGTAGGTACAGAATTATCAATTATCAAATAATTAATAACCCACTCGTCCATCTGGGTGCCAGTTACATATGGTGCTTGACTTGTATTCTGTAGAAGTAATACTTATCATTAGGTAAAACGAACATTATTTTATCTGAAAATGTCCAGTTATTCGGTAACAGTTGCAGATCCATGCTGTCCGGCTTCTGGGTAGTCTGCCTTCAACACTCTGATGACGTCCTGCTAATGAGAAGTGTGGACCCATAAGTAGGGTGGTTTTGATAAATTAGTGAGTGGCGTTCAGTTGTGTGGACTCTGGGCCTGGTAGAGATATAATATAGACTTTGCTCTGTTCGTTAGGATGTTAAAGTAATTGCCCAGCTTTTACATTGACAACAGGAAGTTCCAGTACAGGTACCTAGGCCTCCCAAGCACTCCATTCCTGTGGATGTTTCTGAGGTGCTCCTAGTGACACTCAGACCAGTGCTCCTAATGAAACAGAAAAGGAGGTCAGCTAGTGTTTATTAGAAACTTTTCCCACTTAGGGTGAAGACGGGAGAGCAAAGCTTGAGTCCCAGCTTCCAGAACAGTTTACAAACTTGGTCAGCTAAAGTGCTGATGCAGCCCCCAGGCCTAGACACACAGCTTGTGTGGAGGTAGTTTCTGGGTGAGGAACTTGACCTTGAGACCTGGTTCAGGAAGTACTGCAAGTAGGCAGAGGTGAGGGAGAAGGGGAGACTCCTGTTTTCTGGAGCCAGTCACAGGTGAGCATGTGCGTCACTGTCTGGCCTGAGGATGTCTTAGGCCAGAGCAAAGTCACTTGCCTCTGGCTGTGAGGAAGGAATTATAAGGAACTATGTCTTGTCCCTAACTCCAGTAGAAATTTTCTCTACAGTCCCTTGAAAGGTGATTTCAGAGGTTGTAGAAGATTCCACAAAGGCGATTCAAAGATCCACCATGATTGAATTTTTTCTGTCAAAGGAACTTTTTTCTCATGGCTGTGTTCTTCTTTGAAGTCTTGCTCCAATGTGGTAACTTGGATGGCCCTAAGTGGAAAAGCATGCCAGCCCCCAGTCCTATTTGCCATTGAAAGTAGGGTACAAAAGCAGTGTTACAGAGACTTGGGGATCTGGGAGTGATTCCTTCCTGGACTAACTTGATACAAATAGCCAGTGTTGTGGAGAGAAGTTTATCTAATGAACAGCTGAGTAAGATATATAAAAGAATAGACATCACACACACACACACACACACACACACACACACACACACACACACAC
>CABHPQ010146431.1:0-28422 GCA_902168405.1 Peromyscus aztecus
TTTTTCTCTCTGTCTTTCTCCTTTGACCCAGCCGGTTTAGGTTTTTGTTTGTTTTTTAAAGCTTTGTTCTTTCCTAACTCTTTGCCTATGCTGGTGCGTCTGGCTGAGGAAAGTGCTGACTTCCACGCTTACTTGAGTTCAAGCAAGAATTGTTGTGGATGCCCTCTTCAGGGAATGTTTTCATTCATCAATCCTTTTTCCGTCCTTCGCTTCCCGGTTCCTTTCTTCTTCCTTTCTTCCTGTGTATATTTGAGTGTTCACGGTGTTCCAGGCCCCATGAAATTCTCAATCCGATTCCTGTTCTTCTGTTTACTAGGTTGGCACAGTGTATAGGTCCTGATGAGGGCCTTGGAGGCTTGTAAATGATGAAAAGATCAGAAAATATCACCATGTGAAGACAAAAACAGGCACGGAGACAGAGACGAATATAGGACTAATTCAGAACTGAGTCCATTTTCTGAAGTAATGTTCCGTAGTAAGATTAAGTATATGTTCCTATCTTCTTGTGGTGGTTACATGAGGAAATACAAGGCTAGGGAGATAGCTCCGTCAGTGAAAAGCTTACCACCGAGCAAGTGGGAGGACCTGAGTTCATTCCATCCCCAGAATTCCTATTTAAAAAGCCAGGGGTAGTGGCCCGTGCGTGTAATCCCAGCACTGAGGAGGCAGACAGGCAGACTCTTGGGACTCCTTGTCCAACCGCACTAGCCTACTCGGCAAGCTCCAGGCCAGTGAGCAGAAAAGACAGATGAACATCACCTGAGGAACTATGCTTGGGAACTGCCTTCTGGACTCTATATATGTGTGCTGGAACATGTGTGTGTGGGCACATGCACACACAAAGTACAAAGCCTTTAACAAGTTTAAAAAGCCTATGACAAATTAAACTTTGAAGAATTTATTTGAACTAACAGCTGTTTCATGAATTATGATTCAGTCAAAATTCAGAGAGGTCCACCAGTGAGCAAACAATCTTTCCAGATTAAGAAAAGGAAAAGAAACTGATATAATAGTGTGGTTGGTCATATCTGGGCATTTATCTTATATAAACATGGTCCGATCAGCTGTCACACTGACTAAGCTGAAAGTCAGCTACTATGATTTGACTAAGACTTGGCAACACATAAGAATACTAAATACTCTTAAATTAGGCTGAATAGAAGGTATTTAGTTATTTAAAGCAAGGAGTTCATTGTAGGCCAAACAACGTACACATTGCTTAAGCCACAATAATTTTCACTTATTAACATTATCAACAAATGCCTTTTTAAAAATATTCTGATGTACAAAATGTTTGTCTGTATTTAATAAAATGAATGGATTTAGCATTGTTAGGTAGCTAATCCTACTACTTAAACACCTAGTACACCCATGCATCCTCTAATATCTTCTGGAAGATAGGCCAAGTTTATGACGTAGTGATATGTCCTAATTTGATAAGTTTGCATGGCTGAGGTTCCCCCTCAAGCATTCCCTGATTTAGAGAAAAGCAAAGCTAAATAATTCAAGGATTCATATGAAAATCTCCAATGACAAGACTGTCCAGCTTTTAAATGGGATTTCCTTCTACTCAAATCCCTAAAATGTTAAGATCAAGGAAGTATATGAAACTAGTTTTGTAATTGTCAGCATTGAGTGGTTTAATTGTTGTTAGTCTGCTGCAAATTGCCATAACAAAATATTATAGGCTGAATAGCTTAAATAATTAACGCATTTCTCCTGCTCTGGATACTGTAAAGTCTGCTAGCAAGGTCTCTTGTCTTGGATTGTAGGCAGCTACTATCTCTGTGTGCTAATGTGACCTCTTTGGAACGCAGTTTAGGAGAGCTCTTTGGAGTCCTCATAAGGACACTAATGGTATCAAGTCAGGGACCCATCCTTTTGATCTTATTTTACTTAACTTACTTCGTTACAGGTCCCATCTCCAGATACAACTGTGTTGTGGCTTTAGGCTTCAACATGAATTGGGGGAAAGCACACAACTGTCCAGCTCATAACAACTGTTAAAGGTAGAAGTGTGGCCAGAATAGTGAGAGGACAGGGAGAAAAGCCATAGCACAGGGTAGAAAGAAATTATGTCAGCATGCTTAAGTATCTGAATTACTTCTACATATATTCCATTCATGAATGCTCATTGTTTACTGCATATTACTGTACATTGGGTGGAAATGGGTAAAAACTCCAAAGATTTATAACATTCGCATATATATGTATATAATTACATGCATATTTTCCCAATGTTAATATGAAATTCTTAAATATCTACTTATGATACTAATGAAGTCTGATAATAAACAAGTCATATCTCAGAGTTTTGTTCTGCTTCAAACTGTGAGACTGTCAACTTCTGCATTTTTATGTTTTGCAAGTTTTCTAAGGAAAATGTCAGTTATTTGATTTATTTTAATCAATAAATTTATCTTCCCTCCAGAAAATTCCCACTCTGGAAACCTGCCAAACCATGTGTTTTGTGAATGAAATACTTGTATTTTTGAGATTTCAGTGAAACATAGAATTGTTGAATACTTTTTAGTAAATCATAGTGAAATATACCGTGCAGCTAGTGAATTGTGCTGGAATTTTATTGCATCTGGCAATAATTTCAAGCATGTAGATTTCATTTAAATTCTTCATATCTTCAAAAACACAAAGCAGTTTTTCTTTGCTGAGGAACATTAAAGTTTGTGAACAGTTTGCTCTCATATTTAATATTTTTAGTGTAGAGATTATAAGTCACACCCATGATATAAAAGATTAATTGTGGAATTCTTTTTGGTGGCTGCTAAATCTCTGATTGATGGAAATGTTCTCCAAATATAATGAAGTCCCTCAACTATTTCTCATTTGGATAAAGTGAATACAACTTTGTTGAACATGTAATAAATGTACTTCTTGCTGAAACTGAGAAAGAATAATTAATTTCCTTCTATACAATGTACTTCTTTTTCAAAATTGCAAAAATATGGTCTAGTGACTTAGGTAGAGAAATTGAAACCAGAGAGTTCTGAATTTCATAATTGTGTTGCTATCCATCATTATTGAGAAATTACAATTTATATGAACTTTTTTCACATTTTCAGAGTAAAACATCTATAAGCAATGTCAAGTTTTCCAAGGATATACTTAACAACTAGCAATTAACACTGTGATGTCAGCAGGAATTGACATTTGAGGAAAGACGTTTTCCATAATATAGGGGATTGCTGAAGAGGAACACCTTTTGCTTATTGTCCTTGTCTAGTACTTTCAAATTCTTCAGGTCTAATGGGAAAAGACAACAGAAGAGGGACATTTAAGGAGTATTTGTATATGTTTATGTTTTGCCTCTAGTATTTCATGTACTCCTATGAAGTAGGTATGGGTGCATCATCTTTATAGATAGTAATTGAAGCAACTTGTCTAATGCCACACATCCAGCAATGTGCAGAACCAGGACAAGACATACAAACCTAACAGACAAAACAATGGATGCTGAGTTACTGCTTTCCCCCACTGTTCCATATTGCCTCATAAGGGGAGGTTCCTTAATAATCCCAGGGCAGAACAGTCAAACGTGTAGACATCTGTGATGACCAGTGTAACGCATAACCAGGGGGATCTCATGGAAAAAGAGGTTTTGGTGTCTTTTCTCTTTCCTTTCCTATCACCATATAGTGAGTGAGTGGTCACATCCTATCAGAAAGCCTCCAGTCATTCCTGGTTTGATGCACTGAAATCTGTTAGTCTCTCCCTTTTCTTTTTAACACTTTCATTTTCAAAAATATTCCTCTACCTACTTCACCTCTCTAGATAAAGCAACACATATTAGTTTAATACAAAGCCTGGTAATTGAGAAGTTGTCAATAAGTAGTTTTCTGAAGTATAAAAGCCAAGGCGCTCATGAAGGTTGACAGATGACTGGATTACACTGTCAGCACTTTCCCAATCTTTACTATATTATATGTCCAGTGCCATCTCTGTCTAAGGTGTGAGGATACAGAAGTACACAAACAGGCTCGTTAAGAAGTTTGGCAGGGGTGAAGATGAAAATGAATTATATAAAGAGAAACAGGGGCTGTGGCTTAGGAACATCACATGAACAAGCAGTGAGTACCAGGAGTAGCATGATATAGCAAAAACAAGAAATCAGCTTAGAACTAGGATGGTGATACACACCTGTAACCCTAGAACCTGGAAGGTGGAGGAAGAAATATTGCAAGTTCAGGATCATCTTGGGATGAATAGTTGAGACCCTATCTCAAAAAAATGTTCTTGGGCCAGACTTGGAGCATCTCCTAAGACAAATGCTGATACTCTAGTTGATCCAGTGGAAGAATTTATAGGATTCTGGTCAAGAAAACAACATAATGATTTAGGAACTCAAGGGAGATGAATGTTGAATAGTCTTGTGCATTTGGAAGGTAAATTTTGAGCTATGTGAAGCAACATACATAGCTAGAAAATCATTATAGAAGAATGATTAGCATCTAGACAAGTCAATGGGAATAGAGGGTAAGGAGCAATTGAACATCAAATTAAATATTTTACCATCCATTTTTTATTACCTTCCATTCTTCTTTGCATTTCATCATAATTGAGCGCTTCTTTCTTCTATTCATGCTGTTTCAGTTTTATGAATTTAGCCTAGCCACAGGGGCTACCTCCTTTACTATAAATGCCTATAAAACATCATTAGTTAAATGTGACTTTCAAACACCCTCCAGCATCAGTTATTCACTAGATCTGAGCTGCTTTCTACCTTCTGTACCATATGGTAACCTGCATGTCTTGGTGTCTGTACCTGACTAAGGGTAATGATGGATGAGAAATGACAGACATTAAAGAAATAACAGACACAGGGACACAGAATAGCTGGGGTCAGGTAGTCCATATGCACTCTCATGAAGTGGTACCAACTACCTCAGCATGTTCACTTTCTATAGCACAGAGGGGAGGACTTAGCTAATCTTGATAGGGAATCTCTGTAGACAACAGTCTTAGGAAGAGGAAGTTGCAGTTGCTAGTTTTGCACATATTGGTCAATCATAAATGTAGCATGAATCTTAAAAGTTCTTATTAATAAAATCAAACCTGAGGCCAGTTACTGGGGCGAACACTGGAAGGTCAGAGAGACAGAACAAACCACAGCTAACCTCACCTGGCCAACTTCTCGGCTGGTCTTGTTTCCTCAGACTGGAAGCTTCTGTGTCCTAATCTAGAATGGGTCTCAGCTGAACTGCTGCTAGAAGCCTGAAAGCTTAACCAGCCACATGCTTCTCCAGGCCAAATGCTTAACCAGGCCAAATGCTTCTCCAGGCCAAATGCCTCGAGTTTCTTGTCCTCACACCTTATATACCTTTCTGCTTTCTACCACCACTCCCTGGGATTACAGGCTGGCTTTCTGGGATTAAAGGCGTATGTCACCATGCTTGGCTGTTTCCAATGTGGCCTTGAACTCACGGAGATCCAGAGGGATTTCTATCTCTGGAATGCTAGGATTAAAGGCGTGTGCTACCACTGCCTAACCTCTGTTTAATATTGTGGCTGTTCCGTCTCTGACCCCAGATAAATTTATTAAGGTACACAATATTTTGGGGAACACAATACCACCACACATAAATATTTGTACTTGCACACACTGGGCAGTTATTCAGAGACACTTGTACTTGGACCCCAGTATGACTTTACCAATTTCCCATGGGTCTTAAACTTGGTTTTTGATATGACTGTGCCCATGTCAAACACTACACATTCACTCAGGACTTCATCCACTCTTTGTAAATTTACTTAGGGCTTCACTGGCTCCCCACAGTGCCATATCCCTGGTTTGTTCTAAACCACAATAAAGCTATGTCAGATGACTAATGACCATGCAAGTACTCTCTTGGTAGTACTTTTGGGGACTGAGCCGACGTATTTTCCTTTTGCTATAGAAAAAAGAAAAGATCTGAAAATATTCTCTGAGTCTCCTGTGGGGCCCACAGAGACCACAGCTTGTGGCTTGTTTTCATCTTGACTCAAGGTCAGAGAGTCTGAGCTTGTTTTCCCCTGCAAGGCTGCATAATAGGATGTTTTTGACCAAAGGTGTGGTAACCACATACTACTTAGAGGACTTGTTTAACAGTTCATGTAAAATATAGAAATCTTTGAACTGCACAAGTCTACATGATGTCCTACTTATTATATCTACATACTTTGTGGAACTCATGACAAAGTCACTTCTTTTTCTTTAATTCATGTATGTTTTCACAGGAGTAAAGAAGAAAAATAATCTTTTACATTTTATATATATATATATATATATATATATTATTTGCAGCCATCTATGCTCATCCCCTAGACAAATGTTTACATCTGTTTTCATTTATCTTTATTCTAAAGAATTTCTTTCAGCTTGTCATGTAATAGTAAGTCTGTGAACACTAGATTTTCTTGACTTTTCTATTATCTGAAAATGTTTTTATTTTACCTTATTTTTCTCAGTTTCAACACTGTGATATAATTTACACACACACACACATATGTACCTTATACTGTACACTGTGAGATTTAAAAAAATATGTAGTCACATAAACACCATAATAATCAGTACGTGAGTAATGATTCTCTCTGAAACTCTCTCTGAAGAACTCCTACCCTCCAGTTCCTATAAACAGCTGAAATATTTTATAGTTTGGCATTTCCTGAATGGATTCATATAAATAAAATTGAATAATAGGTAGATTATTTGGTCTGGCTTGTTTTATTTAGCATAACATGGGAAAGGATCATCAAAGCTGCCACATGTATCAGAAGTTTGTACCTTTTGTTGCTAAGTAGCATTCCCTGAGTAGTGACCATATAGTTTGTCTGTTCACTAGTTGGAGGCAATAACAGTGAAAAATGCTAAGAAATACTCTACATAGATTGTGTGTGGATAAAGGTTTCAGTTTCTCTTGGGTAAATATCCCTGCATAGGTGGTTGTTGGGCACTACAGTAAGCTTAAATAGTTAAGGAACTGTCAAGCATTTGCTAAGTGACCATTCCATTGTACATTCCCATCAGCAATCAACAATGCACAAGAGCTCATGTTGCTTTATGGTTTGTGGACAGGCAGAAACAGTTGGACCTGTTTACAGAAATATGTAGATATATCTAAGTAGGATATTAATTTTAAAATCATCAATTCTTTTATGGCCTCTATGGTTGGATTTTGATTTTCTTCACACTGCATTTCAAAGAGTGGATTTTCTTTTCATGAATTTCAATTTACTGATTTTTTTTCTTTTGTGGAGTTAGGGTATGTTTGTGTGTGTGTGCGCGTGTGTGTGAGTTAAAAAGTTTTTTACCTTATTCAAGGTCAAAAGGTATTTTCTGTGTTTTATTTATATACTTTTTATACTGTTAGATTTTAGGTCTATGATCTATTTGGGTCAGTTCTATATATGGTGCCAAGTAGAAATCAAGGTTCATTTTGGGCACCCAGCTGTCCAACTGTCCCAGGAATACTACTTTAAACTCCTCCATTCAAGTCACTGTGTACCTTAATTGAAACTCAAGTTGATAATATAGATGTGAATATACATTCTAGATCCTGGATTCTCTTCTATTGATCTGCCTGTCCTCCAATATTACACCATCTTAATTACAGTGGCATTATAATACATTTAAGCATGGTAGTATGAACCTTACATCCATTTGTTATTGTTGTTTCAAAATAGTTTTGATTATCTTAATTTGCTTGTTTCTTTCATACAAATTGAAGGATTTTTTTAATTTCTACAAAAACTACTGGGGAGAATTTGGTTGGGTATACATTAAATCTATAGAGTAGTTTGTGGAGAATTGATACCAATGTTGTTGAACTGGTACTTTCTTTAGTTTTTGTTATTCTTTATATTTCTCAACTGGAGTTTCTTATCTTTTCATTGTTTTATTTTTCTTTCTGCCCTAAAACACAATTATTTTAAAGTTCTCATTTTTTATTCAAACATTGGATAATCTCAGGATTACTATTCATTGATTTTTGTGTTTAAAATGGTTTGTTCCAGCAAGATGGCTCATCAAGGTAAGATACTTACTGTCAAGCCTGATAACCTGAGTACATTCCTTGGAACCCACATGTTAGAAAGAGAGAAATTACTCTTACAAGTTGTTCTCTGACCTCCACATGCATACCATGGCACATGTGTGCACATGAGCATATGCACACACACACACACACACACACACAAACACACACTCTCTCGTGTGCACGTGCACACATACACAATTTAAAAAGGAAAAAATCATTCATGTTCTCTTATATCTCTGTTTAATAAGTATGCTAGTTTTTCTGTCAATAAAAGATAGATACACCTTAGAAGAAAATTTTTATTTTGCTTATAATTTCAGAGGTTTCAGTTCATCATGGTGAGGAGGATGTGGCAGGTCACATTATGGTAGCCAGGAAGCAGAGCTACGAATGACTCCTGCACTAAACAGGCTTTCTCCTTTCTCCTCCTTCATCCTATCTACAACCCGTGATGAGCTGATACTACCTGCATTTGCTGTTACAAAATACCAGAAGCAACTTAAGGAAGTTCATTTTAGCTTATGGTCCAGAGATGTCCATAATGGTGGATAAGGCAGCAAGGATAGGAAGCTGGCTGGCTAAATTTTCATCCACATACAGGAAGGGAAAGAGACAGACAGACAGACAGACAGACAGACAGAGACAGAGAGAAAGATACAGAGAGAGCAGGGCGTAGAATGAGGCTATAAACCCTCATGATGTACTTCCTCCAGCAAGGCTGAATTTCTTAAAGGTTCTGGGAACAAGTGTTCAAATGCATGCATCACTGGGGGCATTTTTTACTCAGAGCGCCACAGCAGTTGTCCCCCTCTCTCAGTTAGCTGATCTTCTCCGGAGAGACCCTCACAGATACACCCAGAGACGTGTTTCAATAATCTCCGAGGTGCTTTATATAAACTCTATCACTGCAAGTGATTTTGAATTCTGGAAATTGTTAATGATGTGTCATAGAAACTCTGGAAGAAAGTATGTTCTTTCATAAGAGAAGTTGATTGGCTATTTAAACCAGGGAGTTAACTTGGCTGAACCAAATGTAAGCTCTCTCTCTTCAGAAATAGGAGGCAGTATAGATTTAAGTTCTGCTGTTTTTGCATAGCTGGATTCTTCGAGGGTCTGCCCTTTGCTTGCTTAGTACATAGTCAGTCCAGAGATTAGGCCATGGCTTATAAGTAAAATTTACAATCACATTCTCTTCTTTCCTGTGCTTTCTAGCAATAGTTATTAGACCAAACTCTTTCCCAGCATACTATTCAATTTCTAATTCCCCTACAGCATGCTGGTTTCAGCTTGCCTTCAGAATAAAGCCTAGAAACAACAATGAATTTACACCTTACTGTCCTCTCCATCAAAGTGTCCGACCTTTCCAGTATATACCTGCTTTTATTTTGTCCCCCAATACCGATGTTGTCACATAGTTATTTTGCTTTTTCCAGAGTGTATGCATGTTATCTGTACAAATGTTGATCAGAAAGCTGCTTATTTGGCTATGACAAGTAGAAATGTTGTCTAGTGTATGCAGATGCTTATCTTTCCATGCAATTCTCATTTAGTTGTGGGGGGCAGTGTCAGAAGCGAACATCATGAGTCTTCCTCAATCCTTCTCTCCCCTTTATTTTTTGGGACAATCCAAAGCTGGAGATATGGCTCAACCATTAAAGGCTAGTCTCACAACCAAAAATATAAGAGACAGTCTATCATTGAGCCTGGAGAGCCCCATTTCATTTATTAAGTCACAGGAATCCTCCTCTGATTACCCAGCACTGGGATTAGAGGCCCGTACTGGGCCACATCTATTTTTATGTGGGTACTCGGGATACAAACGCAGGTCCTCATGCTTGGATGACAAACACTACTGACAGAGCCATCTTCCCAGCCCTCTCTCATGGAATTTTGTTTTTAAAAAGATTTATTTTTCTTTCAGCTTGTTTATATAGTGGATTACTTCTGGGAATTTTGTTGAAAAGAGGGAGGAAAGATTGTACAAGCCAGAGGAGTCAAGGTCATTACAACAGAACCCACAGAAACAACTAACCTGGGCTCATAGGAGCTCACAGACACTGGAGGGACAGCTAAGGAGCCTGCATGGGACCGACCTAAGTCCTCTACATATGTGACAGTTGTATAGCTTCATCTACTTGTGACACTCCTGGTAGTGGGATCAGGGTCTGTCCCTGACCCTTTGGCAGGCTTTTGGGAACTTATTCCTCATACTGGGTTGCCTTACCCAGGTCTTAAAGTGAGGGGAGGAGCTTAGTCCTGCCTCAACTTGGTATGCCATGCTTTGTTGACACCCAGGGGAAGCCTGCCCCTTTCTGAACAGAAACAGAGGAGGAGTGGATTTGGAGTGGGCAGAGGGGAGGTGGGGGAAGGGAATAGAAGGAGAGGAGGAAGGGGAAACTTAGGTTGGGATGTAAAATAAGTGAATAAATTTAATAAGAAAGATTTATTTTTATCTTATTTGTGTTTTGCCAGCATATATATGTATATACTAAGATATATAATATATTCACTAATAATTACTATTATATGATAATATTAAACATTTTATTATATAATTTTGGGATGTTTTGTTTGTTTGTTTGTTTGTTTGTTTGAGACAGAGTTTCTCTGTGTAACAGCTCTGGCTTTCCTGGAACTCACTTTGTAGGCCTTGAACTCACAGAGATACTCTCCCAAGTGCTGAGATTAAAGGTATGCACCACCACTGCCTGGCATAAAAAATACTTTTTAAAATCAGCTACACACACATAAAAATGAAATTGTCTATAATTGTACTTAATGATAGAATTTGCATATTTTCTTTTTATGACTTTTTGTTTACTGAAGTCTTTCAGCATACTTCAAATACTCAACCTTTCTTTATTGTGATAGTCCATTCACCAGCGTCTTGTTAGAACATTCCCAGAACACTTTTTCCAAATAACACCATTGTAGTTTTTATTTGTCTATTTGTCTTGGATTGTAGGAAAATATTTGTGTAAAGGAAATGGCATTCTGGCTCAGAAACCTAGGAACCTAACTATTTAAATGTCAACAGTCTAACACCTATATTTGATTACATAATTATCAGAGACAGTTTTACATATAGAAAATTGTACTTTTGAACCTAAATATCTGTATTTTGCCTTTATCGGAATCGATAACTGTAATTCATTAATATGTACCCACTGGGGATATAGCATATTACTAAGTAGACACTATCTTCTCAATTTTCGCGACAAACCATGACATATTTCAACCATCTCTGAAGGAAATGAGAGTTCATGAACGTTATAAGCTCACCATCACATGGTCCAGATCTACGCCCAGAACACTTGGTTCCTAAGCCCATGTAAGTTCCTCCATACCACACCATCTTCCTCAAAGAATGAGGAGGAAGTGCAAGGGGAAGAAGACTACAAAATGGACTGAGTTCCTCTGAAATGTCAGCATTATTCTAAGTGTGTTTATACACACAGTCTGATTTAATCCTCATAGCAACCATATGAGGGAGTTTTTAATTATCCCTATTTTCTATATGAGTAGACCAGGCTGAAATTTAAGTTGCAACATGGACCAAGAAAACAACCCAGTCTTCCATATGCCATTCAACACTTCTACAATGTCGCTAATTGCTTAAGAACTTTGAGCTAAGTCAAGGCATTTGGTGGTCAGTATGAACATTTTCTTGGCTCACAAACATTGGCTCTAGGTTTTAATCAATGTCAGAATGAAAATATTGCTGGGGATGAAAGCACACTAAGATTTATTAGTTAATTGTATGACAATGTGTTTGAATGACCAACTTCTTTCAGGAAAGTAGTTTTCATGAAGTAATGGAGGACTAATGGGCCACAGGGCACTCGAGAAGAGGCAGGCTTGACTGGAGGAGAGATAAGGAGACAGACCTGAGGATGGTTGGTGTATGGAAAGCCTACCCTGCCTACTTTACATTCTTCTGAGCTTAGTTTTGTGAGAGAGAATCAAACACTTGGGACTCCTAAGTGGAAATGAAACAATGAGACAGACACACTGTGTCCCAGAGAAGATGCTGCAGTGAAGTACATCTAATCCTTCCTTAAAAGCACATCGTACTCTGGGGGAGATTATGTGTTAAGAGTTGTCCATCTGGCTCTGCCAAATATTAAGTCAGGTTAATTGCAGCTGCTCCATCTATCATCTGCATGATGATTTCATAGTCGAAGATGGCGCATTAAACAGTTCCTCTAATTGGATGCTACTCTCAGGCTATAATTTATCATATGTATTTCTATCTTAATTGTGTGGGTATGTAACACCGTGAGTAACCTGGAGGCATGAGGAGAAGATTCAGGAAGTCTGGGGCAGGTTCTCATCATGCTTCTCTCAAGTTTGATCTTTAGTGAAGTTAATCTGGGGATTCATTTTCTTAACCATGGACAAAAAATTGTTTTTAAAAAAATTTCATTCCCATAAGTTGTTTTGACTTCTAAGTAGAGGATACTATAAAAAGTAGACTATTATAAACTCTCCTGAAGTGAAATATTTGCTTTATGTAAATCACCTTCTCAAGATAATAAATAATTAAAGAACTTCTAAATAAAATAACGTATGCGGCTCTGAATTTCTAACCAAAAAGGTTTCCAAAGATTTAGCTTGGGAAATGATTTTTCTTTAAGGAGTAATACTAAAAACACACTAAGTGTCCCCTCCACCCCTAGTGCCAAAGTCTCAAGTGAAAATTAAGAACAAGAATTAAAATAAGAGTGTTTCTATCAGATGAGGACATCATGGAAATAGGAAGAGGCAGGGTGCTGGGGAGGCTCTCAGGAATCCACAAGGATGACCCCACCTTGGTCTGCTGGCAGTGGTCCAGAGGGTGCCTGGACTGGTCTACTCTGGTGACTCATCTAGCGAATAACCTGTCATCATAGAGCCTTTGTCCAGTGACTGATGGAGGCAGATGCAGAGTTCCATGGCCAGGCACCAGGCTGAGCTCCGGGAATCCAATCGATGAGATGGACAGGCTTTTGGGAATCTGGTGCCTGTGTTGTGACGCCTTGAGCAGCCTTGGTGGAGTGGGAAGGGGCTTGGACCTGCCTAGGCTCAGAGTGCCGGGGCTCTGTTGACTCTCCATGGGAGACCTTGATTTGGGGCATGTGGAGATGTGGGGTGACTTGGGAGAGAGGACTGGGAGGTGGGAGGAGGGAGGAGGTGGGATCTGTGGGTGGTATGTAGAGTGAGTAGAAAATTTCTTAATAAAGAAAAATGAAAAAAAACATAAAAAGAGTGTTTCTATCAGGATTTGCAAAGATACAGGCACTAATTCTTTTCTCTAGGCACATTACATCATCCCCTTGACCCTAGATGTTCTTATCTACAAAGCTATAATGGCAACACACAATCTAAGAACCATAGAAAAATCAACAGCAAATATGAAGTGCCATCTACACCAATAACCCCTCTGGCTACAGAGTATCTGATGAAGTAGGCACAAAAACCTTCCCATCAGATTGTGCCTCAAGCACACTGGTGCCAAAGTAACATGAAAATGGTCTTGAATGTTCTGCTGAGGGAGAAGAGTGAATGGAGCTAAGGGCTCAGCAGGATAGACTCAAAGAATCACCCAACTGTAGAGAAAGGCACAGCTGCCTTTCTGAAAGACTTTGCAAACAAAGCATAAAGTTAGAGGCAAATGGGCCAGGCTCCCTGTGTGCCTTCCTTAGACTGAGTTGATAAAGGACATGATAAGACTAGTGATTTAGCCTTTGTCTGTCTATCTGTATATAAGTGTGTGTATACATACATATATATGTATATATACACATATATGCAGTAAGACCTTGAGCGCATATATACATATATGTATGCAGGGTCTTACTGTACAGCCCAAATTGACCTGGAACTCACTTCATAGCCCGGGATAGCCTTGAACTCTCAGTGATCCTCATGTCAGCCTCCAGAGTGCTGGAATTACCAGTATAAGTCACAATAACAGTCTCTTGTAATCTTAAGAAGATTCTTAAGAAAAGAAGTTTATAAAAAAATAGATAGCAGACAGCAATTGTGGCTATCACTGTGTGGTGGGGACAAGTGTGATTCTTATCTATTTTATGTTTATATATTCTAATTCTTTCACAAGGAGAATGCATTACTTCCACAATAAAATGTAATTTATATAAATGTAATATAGAGGCTAAATGTCATTCTATATGTTAAAAGCCCCCAGATTCATTTTTCAATGATGGGGCACACAATTTTATAGGTTCCTTCTTTAAGGTGGTAAGTGTGCTTCTTGCTCATACACAATTACTCAAGACAACCAGTTCTTCAACTTTGTTTTCAGTCATCAGCACAGGGCCTGTCATGCTCAGAACAGGATTGGCTGGGTGAAGGGGTGTGGCACCAGTAACCCTCCGGAATACAGGCCACAGAGCTAATGAAGAGCCCCAAGGAAAAAAAGACCTACCCATCAGCTCTGAATCCTCTCCCTACCATGCCACAGACCTGAGGGCACGTGACCTAGGAATGTGCATCTGAAGATAATACTACCTTCAGAGAACTCTACTTATAGGTAAGTAACTCTCCTTTATAGGAGGTATCTTTGTGTGGCAGACTGTTTATGGGAGCAATTTGAATTGAACTTTAAATGAAAAAGGCATATCTCTGTAAGTGGTAATAATTTTAGTCATCTCGCTGTGGCTAGGGGTTGTGGAATTCATTAGCACAGATTAACATATAAAGTGGGTGAGATATCTAATAGCAAACGGAGAGGTTTAGGGGCCTTAATTCATCACTGAATGAACAGCGTGTACAGTATTAGGGACTATGAAATTTTTAATTTACACAAAGTGTCCAAGAATATAGGGAATAAATTTAAACCCAAAACAGATAATGGAGCTATGCCCTGCCTGGCTGGCAAGTTGAATTGTTTTTACACTGAGTGAAGAAAGCTAATTATCCCAAGCACAAGGAGACTGCTAAAAATAATAAGATTATAAGGAATAATTTGCTGATATAATTACAACAAAATTGGGTACACACAATCGTCAGATACATGTATTGCTTGACCTGGGTGAGAAAGTGAAATAAATCCTCCTTCTATAGCCTTCGTAAATTTGTTTTTATCATCTCCAAGTGGTGTTTGCACAGGCAGCACAATTTGCATGTGTAATGTGGCTGTACAAATTGACAACAAGTAAATTATTCAAGGAAATAGGCTGGTCGCGGGTCTGAACTATCTTGCAAAGCCTATTCATTTTGAAGAATCACTGAGACGTGAAGCTCATACATCAACCGTTTTCTGACAATCCTCAGACTTATTGTCTCCTAAAATGTCATTATGGCTATTATTTATGAAGCTAATTCATTTATTAATATATATTTAACTCTGACTTGTCATGCACCTTAGCAGACATTCTGTGCACTGCATATTTTTGAATAGATGAAAGACTTTTGCATGCTTTTGTGATTGCTGTAAGCTGCTATAGATTTACAGAATTCAGCTTTGTTATCAACTTGCATTAATATTTTTTCCTAACCTTACTTTTTTTCTTGCTTAAGGCCATCAACTATAAATGGCAAGTGACATAGTCAAAAGATTGTGTGGAATAAGATTTTCTGAGTGTTCGTTGAATTTTAGAACAAAATGGGTTATCTGTCAGTTAAGGCTTAATTCACCTAAAAAGATGGGTGTATACCAATTATGTTGAATTTTCCTTCAAAATATAGTCTGCAGTTTTTCAAGAAAAAAGGGAGAAGATGCATGACTCTTTAAGCTCTTTTCTTGTAAGAAAAAAGCCTACCCTTTCATGTGCTGGAGTTGGGAGACACTTCCCAAGGCAGCTATAATACGACTCTGAGGTTTTCCTTGGGCCTTGTATTAGGCCCTTACATTGTCATTAATCAATAAACATTTGTTGAATGAATGAGTGAATGGATAAATGACCCTCAGCTTTTCAAATAATGCCATGAATAAAAGCAGAATAATTAAGCATTTACTTAGAACCTAGTCTATAGACTTCTGCTTTCCATGTTTAGAGGCTAAACTCTAGACTCTCTAGAGAATGTCTTGTGACTTTCAGTGTTTTGTAGAAATAAATCCTATGTACATGGAATAGTATGTTTACTGTATACATATGAATGTATCTATACTGAACATGTACTTATGCACAATGCAGACTCACTATATGTGATGACAATGATCTCTCTCTCTCTCTCTCTCTCTCTCTCTCTCTCTCTCTGATTGGTGAGCGAATCTGAATAAAAAGGAGGAGTGATCCAGTTGCCTGAGATATTTTGCTTTGAGCCTTTAAGTGTGGTTCATGCTAAATATTCAAATACTTGGCATCTTTCTAATGTAACAGTCCAGCATTGGTATTGGTATAAATAGGAAAGTAACACATAGAGGAACTGCACAGACAAGAACAGCATTCCTGCAAGTTGATCAATGAACCTCAGTGTTTTCAACCAGGTGCTTCATTTTAAAGGTAAAAATCCTGACAAGATTTTTTAAATGCTATAATCTGACTAAGGCATTGAATGTACTCATTCTAACAAGGCCATAAATCACCAACACTTTAAAACAATTAAAATTTGTATTAAAATGTCATGCATGCTGGCACATGTCTGTAATCCAAGCACTTAGCAGAATAAAGCAAAAAGACTGTGAATTCCCAGCCAGCCTCAGTTATGTGGTAAGACCTTATCTCAGAACACCAAAAATAAGTAAAGAAATAAGTAAATAAAAAGTAAATAAAAATATAAACACTGATTAAGCTATGGGGCAGAAAGTGGATTAGTGAGGTGCAGGACTGGTGCAGCAGGAAGAAAATTGGAAGTGGCTGCTAATGAACATGGGATCTCTCTTTAGGGTGATAAAAGTGTTTTCAAATTAGGTTGTGAAGTTGATTGCACTGAGTTCTGTACTCTAAGTGCATAAACTACATTATCTCAACAAGGATATTTAAGAGCTATTACTTTCTATGAATCAAAGTTAAATATTTTATTATATGTTCAATCCTATGCACTATGACTAATATTGTAAGGAAATAGTTACTTAAGTTACATAATAGTGTATAAACAAAACTAAATTAAAATAGAGAAGTGATCTATCCACAAAAAAATATGCTTTCTAATGTTCCCAAAATTGAACCCTTAATAGAAGTAGTATTTTTTGTTCAATTGGATGAAACAAAGAAACAAAAAAACCTGCGTCTCAAACTCTCATCTAAACAGCTAAATGACAGATTTTTAATGTAAGACAAGTCTTTATCAAATGTATAGGAAGATTCTTCTTTTCATATAGAATCATTGTGGAAGACCAACAAAGCACCAAGAACTTCTTAGATAAGGTAGTTTTCTTATAGTAAGCAGTCTCTCAAAAGGTCCTATTATAGATAGAAAGAAAGCCCACTCCCCCCCCCACACGAGCAAAATATGTTTCTAGCTGTGCAACCATGATGGGAAAGGCCGATGACATTTTTATTAGTAATATTAATCATACGCTTAAAGGGGAAATTTTCTCACTTTTCCAAGGACCATAATATTTACCTATTTACACCTTTTAAAGTTTCAATAACTCTAACTTAGACACTATAACCCTCATAACCTTCAAAAGACAAGTAAAATGGAAATTAATAAATGTTCCCTAGTGTGCTATGAAACACTAATTGTGTAGACTGAAAGGCTTTAGCCTAATCAGAACCATGCCTTCAGCAGAAATTGGAAACTCACCTGATGCTCGTGATTAATGATAAAAATGTGCAGTCAGTTTTCAATGAAGTTAAAACCTGTAACCCAGGAGTGTTTTAGCTTACAGATCTTGCAGGTACCCAAGGAACTTTGAACAGTGAACAATCTGAAGTACTGAAATATTCTCAGCATGAATTGAATAATCCAAGTAGAAAGACACCTGATGATAGAGGCAATGGAATTGCAGCAGTAACAGATGATCAGAGAAGGGTTTGGCTGGACACTCCAAGAAAGCACAGGCTAATCTTACAGCAGGATAATTTTATCAGCACTATTTTAGAGAAGAGGTATTATAACAGAGAGACAAGTGAATGACATTATGGATCATAAATCTCACATACTTTAAAAAAAAAGAAACTTTAGGATTGTGACAGAAGGAAGCAAGTTCGTTCATGCAAGTAAATGTTTATTTAATTCTCATTATGATCCGATTCAGCTGAGGTAGATATTCTGACAGTCAGATGGGTAGATGGAGAGAGAGATAAAGATGAATAAAGCAGTCTTCTTGGGTAATTTAAAATCATCAGAGGTGTGTAATATAGTCACAAAATTTTGGCATCATTGTCTGAGCAACATTTTACATGAAAGCATTTGGGTGGAGAAGTGTCTCAGTAAACTGGCAGATGTAGGAACCCAAGTTGACCCCACAGAGCTCATGTGAAAATGTCCATCATGCTAATGAGCACTTAAAATCCCAGTGCCTGGAAGGTGAAGATAGGTGAATTCCTGAGCATGCTGGCCAGCCTGCCTAACCTACTTGTCCAAGCTCCAGGCCACTGAAAGACCCTGTCTCAAAAAAGGATGGATGGTATCTGAGGAAAGATACCATTTTCTGTCTAAGGTTCTCCCTCCCACATCAAGGGCTGATCATGACCTTGGAGCCCTTTCTCTCAATAAAATTCATTTCTAAAGGACAATTATGTGTCTGCTCCCTTCATGAACCGACCAACTCCTCTGGCTATGTGTCCTCTTGTGAACAGTTTGCTTTGGCACAGGATCCCCATTACTGACATTTGATTCCCTTATTAGATCCCCAAAGCAATAAGACTGTTTGATCTTCATTAGAGCGTCCATAATCATAAACTAAATAAGCCCTTTCTCTTTATAAGTTAATTGCCCCAGGTCTATTGAAGATACTGGTAAAAAATTAGGTGAGATGTGACAGCCAAAGCTAAACAACCATATGAGCAGAACACAGGTGAACTAAAGAAGTATGAAAAGGATGCTATTGAATAATGTGCCAAGGACAAAAGTGAGCAGGAAGGAAGTGCTATAGGAAGCCGACAGGCTCAGGGAAGAAAAATGAACCGAACCAGAAGATGAGGGAAAAGATGAGAATGAAGTGTTCTGTAATGTGTGTGAAGTGTGTGCACTAGGGAGATGTTTTGCTAAGAATATGAAATTCAAGTGCAACTCAACATTATTAGCTTAGTCCTAAAACTAAGCATGTTTTCTTTAAATAGCTGATAAAATTCTTTGTAGAGAAAATACTTTAAAATGTTTAGGTTATCTTTGCTGGGTTACTCCCAAAAATATAGTCAGTCAACGACATGTGCAATGCATACACAGAATAGGTCACATCATACTCTGTGGCTCTCTTCTTTCCAAGATATCCCCTTTACTTTTCAGTTGCTGCAACCACATCTCCCCTATATCCTGCCTTCGAGTGCCAGAAAGGCCATAGGAAATTTTAGCCATGTAATAGCAACTGTATTTGGCTTGGGGCTGGGTGCTGATTTCTAGCATAGAGTTATAATGGGAGACAATCTATTGCTGTTTCCACCCTCCATCACCACTTGCCCTCCATCATGTGTCTGGTTGCTCTCCAGTGCTTTGGATAACGTCTTCCTATATCTTGTTCAAAATGTCAATTTGTTATGTGTAGGAAGTTGAAAGCTACAGAGAGCCCATTCCATGTCTTTTTTAGTTAGTTTGTACCCCTTCGTAAATTGTTATGTACAGGAAGTTGAAAGCTGTTGAGAACCCATTCCATTTCTTTTTTAGTTTGTATCCCATTGTTTTTCTGTTTTTCTGCTCATTATTTACCATGTTTTACTCCCTGGGAACAAGGGCAGTTCTTTTGGCACCTAGAATCTTTCCCAGCCTCTCTTGAAAACAATTTTTAACAGGTCTCAGCTCTCCAACCCAGAGTGGGCTATATCCTCCTATATTGGTTACTAAACACAGACATGCCCACAGGCTATTCTTTGCTAAGAAATTCCTCAAATGAGGTTTTTCTTAGATGACTCAGGGCTGTGTCAAGTTGACAATAAGCTAACTAGGACATTTGACATGTTTAAGGACTTTTACACTAGGAGTAAATGTATTGGTGGCATAAGAGAACCTGTGTTTTTGTAGCTGTTGTTGTTGGTGGTAGTGGTTTTAATCCAGGCTGGCCTTGAACTCACTATGTGGATCAAGTTGGACACCACTTCTCCATCCTCTTGCCTGAGCTAGCAAAGTGCTGGGAACTGTAGGTGTTCTCCACCATACTCAGCTTCAGTCCATACACCTTGGTTGAATGAGGCCATCAAGAGTGATTGCACCTACATGCACTCTCACCCATCATTATATGAGCTTCTGGTCTTTCCCATTCCCATCAACACTTCAGAGTCTCAGAATTTTTAATATAAAGTGGTTCCTACTACAATTTTATCTTAATTTTCTTGAACTCTAATAAAACTCACCATCTTTCTTTTCATTTGTTAGGCATCCATATCACCTTTTCTATGAGTCTATTCTTGTATATTGTTCATTTTTTACTGAATTTAATTTTTTATTATTTAGTACTCTGTCATTTTTTCAAATATCTCCAAATCTGTGGCTTTCTCCCTTATACTTTTAAATTATAGTTTTAAATGAATTTTTGATGTATAGGAGTCTTCACTGTTTATAGTCTATTGATTGTGTGTGTGTGTGTGTGTGTGTGTGTGTGTGTGTGTGTGTGTGGCTTTTTTTTAAAATCTGATTTGAGAACTCTTTTCCTACCATGAGGTAAAGATTTCCCCTTTATTTTTTCTAAAAGTCTTGAAATTTTGCTTTCATATTAGGTCTTCAATCCACACTGGCTTTATTTGACCCAGTGGTTAGCCAATTGTGCCAGTTACTGGAATCTATAAACTTTGGGGAGGAGAAATGACATCTTTATCATACTAAGTTTTTCTGATCCTATGCAAAAATGCAATCTGTCTGCTTTTTTTTTTTTTCAAGACAGGGTTTCTCTGTGTAGTTTTGGTGCCTGTCTTGGATCTGTAGACCAGGCTGGCCTTGAACTCACAGAGTTCAAGCTGGGATTAAAGGCATGCACCCACCACTGCTGTCTGGCCTCTGTCTACTTCTTTAACTGAGTCTTTTAAAAATGTATTTTAATTATGTTTTATTATTTTGGCAAACTTATTTCTAGACATCCTTTTAGCTACCTTGTGCAGAGTATCATTTCAAAATAAAAGTTTAGTGCTGAAATTTTATGGGACCACGTGCATGGTTACCAGTTGTTTGGAACGGTCTGCACTTGAATGTGGTATGCTTTGACCTAGCAAGGGGAGGGCTTTTGCCTCACCCCTTGGCACTCCTTTAAAAAGCCCTTTTGAAGAGACAGAAGGGGCCAGCTGATTTTGATCCAGGTCCTCCTGAAGCTATCCTGTGTTTCTGTCTGTCTCTTCTCCACTGTCTTTCTACCTACTAATTCCTTATGCCTCTCTCTTCCTCATAGGAACCCTGCAAAAGGTGTGGATGGGGCCACCACAAATGGCACCAGAACTAGGGACTTGGGTGCAGAGGAAGTTAAGTGAGATTAGGAAAGAACCCCACTGAAGCAGCTGGACATGTCCAGTTCTGTAGTGAAGGAAAACGGTGTTGGTATTTTATTCTTTAGGAGCTGTAACTGTAAATATAAAACAGTATAGAAATAGGCTGTAGTGGGGCTGGAGAGATGACTCAGCGGTTAAGGGCACTGGCTGCTCCTCCAAAGGTCCTGAGTTCAATTCCCAGCAACCAAATGGTGGCTCACTACCATCTGTAATGAGATCTGGTGCCCTCTTCTGGCCAGCAGTCATACATGCAGACAGAACACTATCCATAATAAATAAATAAATCTTAAAAAAAAAAAAAAGAAAGAAATAGGCTGTAGCAAGTACCTCTCTGTGTCTAGGTTTCTTTCTTTCTTTCTCTCTTAATTTCTATCTATTAAAATTAAGTAAAAATATAGAGTTAAGTATAGGAATATAATGTTTGAAAAAACTTAGGGTAAGTTAGAATATAGTGTTGCTAGAGTTTTCCTGCCTGGCCCACAGTCAGGACAAATCTCTCTCACCTGCCAGTCCCACAGCTGCTCAGGACCAACCAAGTAAACACAGAGACTTATATTGCTTACAAACTGTATGGCCATGGCAGGCTTCTTACTAACTGTCCTTATATCTTAAATTAATCCATTTCCATAAATCTATACCTTGCCACGTGGCTCATGGCTTACCGGCATCTTTACATGCTGCTTGTCCTGGCGGTGGCTAGCTGTGACTCCTTCCACCTTCCTGCTCTTTTCTCCTCTCTGTTAGTCTCACCTATACTTCCTGCCTAGCCACTGGCCAATCAGTGTTTTATTTATTGACCAATCAGAGCAACACATTTGCCATACAGATCATCCCACAGCAATATAGGAATATAAGTGTAGAAAAAGAACTTAGAAAAGCAACATGACAGAGGAGCTGTGTTCTTGGGACTTGGAATGCAGAGTCCTGGGGGAGAATTGGGGTTGAAATGCAAAAATATTATTAAGAATATAGGCCAGAAAAGACTCTCATAGAAGCTTTTGGCCTGTGGGCATTGATTCAGGACAGTTTAGAGCTAAGCCCCGAGAAGAAGGGGGGAATTTTCCCTGAGGCAAACATAGGAGAGACAAAACCCTCCACTCCACCAGCAGTGCCTGAGAACACTTTTATAACATCATCCCTGAAGTGGATGTGGGAGAGACAAAACCCTCCACTCCACCAGCAGTGTCTGAGAACACTTTTACAGCATCCTACCATCAAATTCAGTTTCCCCTGGTAAAAGCTAAGTTTAGGAAACAGAAGTCTTGGGAAAAATCTAGTAATTTCTCTTTAAAAAACTGAAACTTTTCAGGTCTCTTCTTTCAGAAGGGTACTCATCTTCCTTCTGTAGGGGCAGAATTAGACTTACCTGGGGGGGTGTCTATCAGAATGAAAAGTCACCTGTAATTGTCCTGGGGGGGGGGAGAACCTCTTGGAATATGGCAAAACCTCTCTGCTAGTCCTGTCTCCCCTTCAAGCCAGTATTTTTTTTAAAGCAGCTTTAAAAATTTAAGAAGGGGAAATTGTACCTCCAGAAGCCATTGGTGAGGAGGGTGGAACAGAGGAATGTTAGCTCCAATGACACTCCTCCAGATGAACTGGAGTGAAAGCAGCTGAACCAATGTTCCTGATATTGAGGTTCCATCCTGCAGTCTGGGAAGCAGGAGACTAAGGTGGGGGGGGGGGCTCCAGACTGCTGAGGAGTTTGGGACAAAGGTTTTGTTGCTATTTAGTAAAAGTTGAAATGAAACAGAGCTTGGAGCTACACTGCTTTTGTTTGACTATCAGCAAATTGATGCATGGCTCCTTTAAGAAAGATTCCTAATAGCTGTGCAGGAAGTTTTTTCTAAAAGCTTTATAGCAGCTCAATACAGCAATTCCACCCTCACCCTGAGGTGAGGCTTCTCAGTAGAGTAAACCAAAAGTTGTTCTGTAACTGACTGAAGTTTCAGCAATGTTTGTTTGAATTGTGGCACTCGGGGGAGCTGCAATGAGTTTGGGTGACAGGGCAGCTCCCAGCCAGCAGCCACTGTGTGCACTTCTGCCGGTTCTGGAACACTGGAAGGGCTGGTTGGAAAGGTGGTTTGGGGAGTGGCATCATCCCAAGTATTACAGCCCCCTAGCAATAGCACTCACCAAATCCAAGGGCTGAGGGAGTTGGATACAATGACTCTAGAGTCACTGACAAATTAGGCTCTTGTTTCCAACTCTCGGGGGAACTCTAAGGATGTTATAAAAACTGACTGTGAACTTCAGAAATGAAGCAGTTTTGAGTTCACCTGCAATTTTAACTGTGGTGATTCTTGATTCATGCACTCTGTCTTGTTGGAAGAAAATGTAAATAGTTCTATTAAGAGATCTGTTTTATCTGTTTTAGATGTTTGCTAAAGTTTACAAGGTAATCCTATAGAGTTTGCTTTTGAATGTAAGTTTGTAAGAAGTGTAAATATGTATAGTAAATATTCATGCTAGTTGTAAATATGTATAGTGATGTTCATATTAGAATTATGTTGATATTAATGAACCAGGGTTTGGTGAAACTAAGGGAATCTATAAGTTTGATGCAGTTATGCAGTTTATTTGATTCAGTTTGCATCAAGCGTTTATTGATTTTAAAAAGGGCTTGACACAGATAAGGCTGTTAGACATCTTAAGATCCATTCAAAAAAGAGCATTCCATCTTGGTCATCCTCTACTCCTTTATTGGGGGGTGTGACAGCCTAGGGATCGCTGGGTTGTTCAAACTACTTACAAGATCTTAGTAGGGACCTGAGTCAGAGTTAAGTTAAGTTCTGTACCCCCTCCTGACAGAGGCTGCTAGTCAGGGATGGATAACATTCTTCTTGTTAGCTGCCAACCCAAGACAAGAGTATGCTTGATGGAAAGTATATCTCCATGATGGGTAAGGTTTGTCTAACTAAAGAAGATGACATAAGGCACACACAGCCTATCTGAGGGGTCTGAGAGGTTCTTTAAAATATTAAGAGGAGGGACCTGTGGGAGCCCACAGAGGTTTCCTAGTGAGATCTGAGCTTGCTTTACCCAGCAGGGCTGCATAAGGGGATGGATTGACCACATGCATGGATACCAGGTGTTTGGAAGGGTCTGCATTTGGATGTGTGGTATGCTTTGATCTAGCAAGGGGAGGGCTTTTGCCTCCCCCTTTGGCATTCCTTTAAAAAGCCCTTTTGAAGAGACAGAAGGGGCTAGTGGATTTTGATCCAGGTCCTCCGGAAGCTATCCTGTGTTTCTATCTGTCTCATCCCCACTATCTTTCTGTCTACTAATTCCTTATGCCTCTGTCCTCCTCATAGGAACCCTGTAAAAAGTGGGGGCAGGCCCCCCACAAAATTTAAAAATGATTTTTGTGGTATAGTGATGTAGAAGAAACTTGAAGTAATAGAATTGATGCTATAAAAGCTTTACTAATAGATCTGCTTAGGAGACATTGAATCACATAAAGCAGAATTTAGCTAAAGGAGCACAGTTTCCAAAGTACCCCAAAGATAAGTAGCATGTTAACCAGACCTGTTAGGGATAAGCAAACTTTAGGATGCTAGAATATAAATGTTTGTTCACCAAGATTGACCAGTCACTAGGCTCAACTCCCATAACAACTTGCCTTACAAGCAGGCTTTAGGCTCATCCCAAAGAACATGCTTCTAACAGGCAGCTCAAGGGCAGCACAGGGTCATACATATCTCCCATCTTCCCAACTGGCCAGACTTTCAGTATATTGTCTTTTTATATTGTTCAAAGTGTATCTTGGGATCATGGCACAAAGAGATTTAAGAATGACAGATATATGGAATGCATAAGCTTTAGATGTATATGTTAGCAAAATCTTCCATTCAAGGCCAACTTCTCTTTGGGCATTAGCCAGAGTTTGACATGTGCTATGTTAAAGAGCCTTTTCCTTTATTAATCTCTAAGTGTGAGAAGACATATCATTTCTATAACAATAGTCTTCTAGCTAACATCCTTGCTTAGTTACAAAATGATACAAATCAGACATTCTCTGCTATTGAAGAAATTGGAAGTTACTGGAATAACATCTACAAAACTTTTAGGAAAAGATTTGGAGATCTTAGGATACTTTGTTTAGGCAAGTTATCATCTTCCATAAATGCAAAAGAAAAGATATGCTCAGATATGCAAAGCTTCAAACCTTTTTTCTCTTTTGCTGCTTACCGGAGACCAGAATATTAAGAAATCAATTAGAATTTTAAAATATTAAATGGAGATGTTCCCACCACAACTGATCTGAGATAACCACTCCTGAAATAGGAAACAAATAAATGAGACCTCAAACAAGAAAGTGGCTACTGCTCTTTAGTTTGTGTGATTAAAATAATAGTGGTGAACAAAACAGATAAAAAGATTGGAATAAAATGAGGGTAAGAAGATACCTCAGTACCTTAGACCCAAAGGAAGGAACAAAGGACAGCAACATGCAGAATCCCGTCTTCTGTGCACAGCAGCATCCTGTCACTCTGCTCAGATGCATTCCCAGTGTTAGAAGTGAAAAGTGGTTTGACTAGCTAATAAAAAGCAAACATGTTTACATTCCAATTATCTCAAAACATCAATGAAACTATTGCACATGTGATTAAAAGCGTAAAGACAAAGGCAACAAAGATATTAAGAAGAGAAAAGTAGCTATATGTAATTATTATGATGAATAAATTTCCCATAGGTTCATGTCAAATAAAAACAACTTAATATTTTATTCAAAAGTTGAGTTTTTTTTTCTTTAAACCATAGTACTACAAATGTGATTGAAAATTGACAGTCGCTCCACCCATATAAAATCCATTGAAAAGAGTAGTTTTATTTGGGAAAAATAGCTGTGAAGTTTTGTTTTATATGGCTACAGAAACATATGTTTAATGTTGACTACAAATGGTTCCTATTCTCATTTATTTTGTTTATCAAATATTTATACAGTGCTTACTACAAGCCAGCTATTGTTCTAAGGGCTTCAGAACAATAGAACCTGGTCCTATTAATCAGGATCCTGGCAGGAAACAGATGGCACACATAAACTGGATACACTGAAGTGCACTGAATAAAAAGGCGAAGCAGTTCATGGCTCTGGGGAACTCAGTGAGGGATGGTGCAACACTCTGCCTCACTGCCTCTTCGCATCTGTCACCCCTTCCCAGGTCACCTGCAGGGATGCACAGGGGGAGCCCTGGAGGTACACCAGTACGAGCTTCATCCCAGAGGCAGTCTGGCAAGAACCTTGGGTTACAGACAACACCTGGCCACCTGGAAGAAAGAGAAGGATTTAAACACTTCTAACCTCACTTTCTTCCTGCCTCTTGCTCTCTGGCTGCTGCCTCCTCTCAGCAAACCAACAGTAAGCCAGAAGGCAAAGTGTCCCTTGATGCCCTCTATATAGGCTGGCCTTCCAGAGCATAGAACAGGAAAGAGAATTGTTGGAGTCTGGACTAAAGGGACAAAGAGAAGATCATCTGGACACTCATGACAGCCCTACCTGGGAGGTCCTATGGCACATGCATTCTATAGAAATGGACATACAGAGAGGTTAAATAACTTGTCTGAAACAGAACAGACAAACAAAACTTGCTCAAGATCACAAAGCTCTTAAGTAACAAATCTAGGCATTTATCCTAGGCATTCAGTTTTTTCATACCTTATGCTATGTACTTATATACCTTACTATACAATTCTCTTAATTTAAAACAAAAGCATTTCTTTGGGGACTGAAGTGATGGCTCAGCAAGAGGGTCAGGGTCATCACAAGGGAACCCACAGAAACAACTGGCCTGCTCATGGGAGCTCACAGACTATGGACTGGCAGCTAGGGAGCCTGCATGGAACAGGCCTAGGCCCTCTGCATATGGGTGACGGTTGTGTCTTGGTTTACATGTGAGACTCCTGGCAGTGTGAGGAGGCCTGTCCCTAACACTCTGACTGGCTTTTGGGAACCTGTTCCTGATGCTAGGTTGCCTTGCCCAGCTTTAATACAAGGAGAGGAGCTAGTCCTACCTCAGTTTGATAGACCATGCTTTCTTGGCATCCATGGGAGGCCTTCCCCTTTCTGAACAGAAGTGGCGGAGGGGTGCACTGGGGAGGGGGGCAGAGGGGCAACGATTGGAGGGAATAGGAGGAGGGGGAAGGCGAAGCTTTGGTAGGGATGTAAATAAATGAAATGAAAAAATTCAATTAATAAAAAAAGAAAAAGAAAGAGAAAGAGATGGCTCAGTGGTTAGAGTGCTTGTTGTTCTTGTGGAGGGCCTGAGTTCACTCTCAGCACCCACAATAGACAGCTCACGGATGTCTGTAACTCCAGCTCCAAGGGATCTGACGCCCTCTTCTGGTTGCCACAGACACCTGCACTCATCATAACATACATGCACTCAAACAATAAAGTAAACTCTTTTTTTTTAATCTTTAAAAAGCATCTCTTCTAATGTCTGATGTTGAGATGTAAACCTACTTTTAAAAATCTCACTGTGCTTTGGTCTTCTCTCCACCACCTGTCTCAGAGCCGTGAAGCGTTGCTGTGATTGTAGGCACAACTGCCACAATTCAAAGAGCATTTGCCAAGGGATCAGTTCCATGACAGGCACACTTTCTAGCAGCTTCTTAGTAGAGCTTGGTAGATGACAGCCACAGGAAACACAGGACATGGAACTTTAATCTCATTTGCAAGGACCTAGCTGCCAATGTGGACCATGATTTCACTAAGTTTGTATACATGACTTATTTCAGATTTCCAATAATTGTGAATCTCTGGCCCCTCTTTTTTTCTTTCTTTCTTTTTATTTATTCTATGAGTCTTTTATATCATGCATCTTTTTTTTTTTTTTTTTTTTTTTTTTTTTTTTTTATTTGGTTTTTTT
>CABHPQ010146433.1:0-27450 GCA_902168405.1 Peromyscus aztecus
AGCACAAAGAAAATGCCAACTACACATATCCCACTCCTTTGTAACCACAGCCTGCTGCAGGTCTGAAGCAGAGGCTGAGAGGGGAGCGGGTATGAGGTACAGCACAGGTAGAAGTTTGTAAGGAGATGTTAGCTTTTTAAGACACCCATGCCAGATCATAAGTTCATGATCTTAATGATGATAAAATACATTTTTATTTTTAGAAAAGCGTATCAATGACTGGGGTGTGGAATCAGAAGGACTCAGCACCATTTGTTTAAAGTGGCTTTTACACAGGTGTGAGCAGGGGCACACACCTATAATCTCAACACTTGGGAGCTTTAAGCCCAGGTGGGACTTCACAGCAAAGCCTAGTCTTAGTGGGAAAGATGACACTGACCATCTTGACTCCTGGTCTCGGACACTGGCACTCAAGTCCCTAAACACACTCTGAGCTGCTAGGCTGCATGTCCTAGGAGATGGCACTTACCCCCTCTCATTGTCTGTCTCTTCCATCTAAGAATGAGGATGACACATTTCACATCACTTCCAGCCCTCATTGTCCAGGGATTTTCTGTCTCATTAACTATGACATATAATTGCCAGGTTAAAAATTTCCAGGATGTAAAACCCACATAGATCTGAAAGGTCATTTGGTCAAAACATAGGAATACTTGGAGAAGACTTTCGTTCACAAATAAATATGCAGCAAACCATTCCTGGATTGCAAAGCCAGTCAAGAGGCAGAGACCAAGTTGAAAACAGTATAAGAAGAGCAATTGCAGAATGCCAGGTCCCCTAGAAGAAGAGATCCATCGTGGCAAAAATTTGGGGACGTCTTTGGTCTTTGGATCTGCATTTCGTTTACTTTCTCCCTTCCTGTGTCTTATTGGGGTTGGCCACATTGAAGGATTTAGCAAACACTGGCTAAATGAATCAAACCTCTCAGTCCAGGGAAAGGCCTGAACCTGCTGACTTAGAATGCCACAAAATGACAAGCTGGGCTGAGTGAGCTCTGGCCACGGGGCCAGAAGGGCTGTGTCTGAGGTAGACTAACGAGGTTCAACTAGAGCGATCCTCCACTTGAGTTTCCTGGAGATGAATTGTTCTAGACCCATCACTTCACACTCAGCCCCGCCAGAAAAGTGCTGTCGCACACGGAGCCCAGAGGAACAGCTCACTGTGACAGCTGGCACAGAGCTGTCACTGGGAGACAGCCTGGAAACAGACAAGGAACACAGAGCTGTGGAAGGGATGGGCGGAACTGAATGGGCCGTGTGAGTGGTAGGCATATGAGTTGCGTCTCTTAGGTGATTGAGGCCTGAGTTTTTGCCCTGGAAACTACTGGATTTCAGAAGACGGGAGACAGCCTGTATCATAGCCAGGCTACATACTAAACTGAGCTGTGCATGTTATCTAAGTATTAAAAGTAGGTTATGTCAGATAAGGAAAAATGATAAACCAGATAAGGAAAAAAAAGATTTTAAAACTTGGATTTGTGTTTGTTGTTGTTTTGTTAGTTTTCTGTTTGTTTGTTTGTTTGTTTGTTTTAGCATCATATGTCCATTTACCATCATATGACCATTGCTCACCCTATATGATTATTATCCCCCCTACCTCTTACTTTCTTTTTGAGATGGGGTCTTACTACACATCTCTGGCTGACTTAGAACTGGCCATGTAGACCAGGGTGGCCTTGAACTCACAAAGATCTTCCTCTGCCTTCTGAGTGCTAGGATTAAAGGGGGCAGGTCAGGAGGCATTATGCCTAGCTTTATGATCCCCTTTATCATGTACAAAGATGCACTGCACCCTGGCATGGTGGCACACACCTTTAGTCCTAGCACTAAAAGACAGAGAACCTCTGCGGGTTCTAGGCCAACCTTGTCTACAAAGCAACAGCCAAGGCTATGCAGAGAAACCATGTCTCAAAAAAAAAAAAAGGCACATTTAAGTAGAATGTTGCTTCCCCTCTGCTGTGTCCCTTGACATGGCTGGTTACCTCAGCCTCACCTGTGTGCTGTTAGCCTCTGCAGCCCAATGCCTTGCAATTTGTCCTATACACTTTGATCTTGGGTATAATGAGCCCCAAGTATTAATATGGAGAGTAAGAAAACTACCACAAGGAAGTGGATTGTCTTGGCCACCCCAGCTCTGGATGCATCAGTCACAAAACTCCTTTCCTACATTTCTTCTAAACCCTGGTAAAGAAACTCCCCCAGGAGGAGAGATTTTTCTAAGTCCTTTACACTACCCGAAGAGATCAGTTTCCAGAAAGAACCATGTTTAATTGATCTTCATTATGTCACAGACATGCCAGACATCCTGTTCTCCAGCTTGAGCTCTGTCCCCAGCAGCTGTCTGAACTCTCCGCCGCTCTCCCCATTCCATTGCCTTTGCTCTCTTTTCTGTGTCCTCCACCTGACAAGTGACCTCACTGAGAAACTGGTACCCAATGCCGGATGTTCTCTCAACTCCTTGTTTCTTCTCCCCAAACAGCCATGGGTGCCCGTACCTTTGTCTGTGATCTGGAAACATGTATCTAAGTAATGGTCAATAACATCTAAATTAAAATTCATAGTAGCATTGTTCATTGTACGTGACTTCAGATCTGGGACAGGGCCCTGCCATCTGCATTTGAAAGTTGTACCAAGTGAATCACTGGAGTGTCCTTTCTAGGTACCCTTCTAAGACCCTTCTCATGATGATGCCACATTTTATGGAGGGGATGGCTGTCCTACCGTGTTGGTGCTCCTCTCAGTGTGCTGCTCATCCTCCCTCTCGGTGTGGTGACACTCCAGGGTGCTGAGCAAGCAAGCACTCTCCACCTGTGTCCTGGATCTTTCTGCAGCTCTGCTGTTCCCACGCTCTCCCAAACCACTGCTTCTGCTTCCCCTGATCTGCGCCTGGCACCAGAGTGATCTCTGTAATCCCCAAATTGAAGGTTCCACTTCTCGTCCACCTTCCATCCTTCATCGTCACTGCAGTGCCTTCAGGGTCAAACCCAGTTCTTCACGGCAGCCTAGGTTCCACTCTGCAGCCTTACTGCCCCCAAGCCTCCATTCCAGCCAGACCCATCCCCTCCTCCCAGGTCCCTTGTGGAGACCTTATATTTGTAGTACCTCCTTGAAGCACCTCGGTTTTTGTCTTCTAGATCTATGACTGACACTACAGTTTTAGCCGTTTTCCTTCTTGGTAGCTCCCTGGAATGCTCCCCATCCCCAGAGGAGCCCTTCCTATCCCATCCTCTCCTCAGCTCTCTGCAGGTCTCCACTTTGGCTGTCTTCTAGTTGTCTGCTGCTGTAGGCAGGGACTATGTCCTTTGTCTTTCAGTTTCCTGGGTGTCACACAGTACCTGAGTTTAGAAGCTCTTCAATGCACTCATGTTGAATAAAACATGTCTGCCCACATCAGGAACACACTGATGTTTGTTCATGTCCTTTTAGCTCAGGGTTCTGTTGTGGAATATTATTTTAAGATGTGTTACATCTGTTTATGCTGTGGAACATTTGCTTTAATGATGCAAAGATGTGTTGCATTCTTCTGATGTTGCATTTGTTTAACTCTGTGAAGCTATGTTACTGTACCTGTCTAAAACACCTAATAAAAAGCTGAACAGCCAATAGCAAGGCAGGAAAAAGGATAGGTGAGGCTAGCAGGCAGAGAGAATAAATGGAAGGAGAAAAAGAAGGATCAGGAAGCAAGAAAGAAAGGGCAAGAGAACAAGGAGAGGGAGACACCAGGGGCCAGCCACTCAGCCACACAGCCAGCCATGGAGTAAGAGTGAAATTAAGATATACAGAAGTAAGAAAGGGAAAAAAAGCCCAGAGGCAAAAGGTAGATGGGATAATTTAAGTTAAGAAAAGCTGGCAAGAAACAAGCCAAGCTAAGGCCGGGCATTTATAATTAAGAATAAGCCACCCTGTATGATTTATTTGGGAGCTGGGTGTCGGGCCTCCCAAAAGAGCAAAAACAACCAACAACATTTTGGCATTCCAACGTGGGCCCATAAAAAGAAAAACAACAGGGTTTATTTTTGGTCTTGATGATAGTGTCATTGTACCCATAGGAGGTAGTGGTGTGCCCTTAGAACACCAGTGGGTGTTTAGACATGCCACTAGCTCCTTGCAATGCATGGGCAAAGATTGTGAGTTCACATGTAAGACTGTTTCGTAGAACGTAAACTTAAAGTGGAGCCTCGCCTAGTAGTACACTCCTGTCCTCCCAGCACTTGTGAGGCTGAAGAATGAGGATCTTGAATTCAAGGCCAGTCTAGGATATAGTGCAAGAGCCTGTCTCCAAAAAGAAGACGAAAAAGAAACAAAGGAAAGGGTCTAGTTGGCTAGGAGTCAGTGCAAATGTGTCAGTGAACTACGGCTTCAACCTGCAGAGGAGAGACGTTTTTTGCTTTGTTTTGGCAGATGCTTGCTCAGAAATGTGGCAACATTATCAACATGTCTTCTGTGGCCTCGAGCATCAAAGGTACTAGTGTCTTCCTTGGGATCAGGGGTTGAGTTCACACACACATGCTTTCATGAGCTGTGGATTTTAGAACTAAGCATAGACAAAATCATAAAACCGAGGAACATTCAGAATAGCTTTTTTAAAAAATGATCTTAAGTAGCTTATGTCATCAGGCCCCAAAAGGGAAGTCAAGGAGAAGGGCTAGGACTAAATGGAGAGAATGTCACAGCCTGGCATTGATGGATTTGGGAGTTTAAAATGAAATCACTGCGGAGACGGCATTCTTTCCCTCATAAATATATGAAATATATGTGAGCAAGATGTAAGGGAGATGGACTTTTGTTTCTGCACTTAGGAAGATCTAGGGAGGAATGAGAGTTTCCTTCAGCTGTACTGACAGTGAACAACAGGAAGGGAAAGCTGATTTCATTTTTTATTATAAATAAATAAATAATAAATAAAAGGAGAGCTGATGGGAAGAATATGAAAACGGTTGAGTGGGGAAAACTCACTGTGTTCCTTTCTAAAGGAAACTACGTCTCTAATTTCTTCACACCCAGGAGTGGAAAACAGATGTGTGTACAGTGCCACCAAGGCAGCTGTGATAGGCCTCACAAAGTCTGTGGCTGCAGACTTCATCCAGCAGGGCATCAGATGCAACTGTGTGTGCCCAGGTGAGTCCGGTAGGGAGGGCTGTGAACTTGGCCTTTCTTACGTTCCCTTTGGCACCATAAGCAATGTTTTCATCAGCTTGTTTATCAAGTGTTCAATTTCTCATCATTGAGAGACATTTAAACTAAAGGTTTGGCCTAATTAGGAGGACAGTACAGCTTTGGATGGACAGAGGTTCCAAGTCACTTGGAAGAAGCCTCAATGTGAAGGATTTAAAATCCAGCATGTACGGGACAGTTGAGACTCCAGTGGCTGAGACACAAAACTTGCCAGAACCTGTTGTTTTAAAAGCAGACAGACCATGGTGACCTTATTAGTGGGGAGTCAAACAGTAGTACATGCCAGTGGGACAGCAGAGAGAAAGTCAGGGGAGCCTCGTGGAACACAGGAATCTGCCAGAGTCCCAAATGACACCAGAATGGCCCCTAAATCAAAAGGATGCTGTGGCCTGTTTTGTAAGTAAAGTTAACTGAAGACACTCCCACCTGGATGGTTTATACATTCTTGCTACAAAGGCAGAGTTGAGAGGTTGCAACAGATCACATGGCTCTCAAAGCAAAAATATTTGCTACCATTATGAAAATAGCGTGACCGCCCTCCTATGAAGAAGCAAGAAAACGGCTTTGCTTTTTATTTGTTTGTTTTGTTTTCTGGCTGCCTGGGAATCACTATGTGAACCAGGCTTGTCTGTATCTCATAGGTATCAGCCTGCTTCTGCCTCCTCACTACTGGGGCTGGAGATGTACATCACTATGCCCAGCAAAACCACTTTTCTTAATAACTGAGACACAGTTTCTGGGTAACTGTGGGTACACTTCTTTCTGGTTCCACCAACCCAAAATGAATACAGGGTACCTAACAGTGTCAGCTGAAACCAAGACAGCTCAGGCCACCATTCACAGAGTGGCTTCTGAAAGCTTGAAATAAACAGATTTCTCAGGCTCACAGCTCTTGGGGGTGGGGCAGTTTTGATGCACTATGCAACGATGTACCATGCACTAACATACCATTCACCGACACACCATGCACTGATGCACTGATGCATCATGCACTAAATAACAGAAGATCTGTCAAAGCAGAAATTGCTGCTTCGTATGACCTTGGCGAATCAGAGCCAAGGAATGCTGCAGCGATCACACCATGCAACAGATCTCACGAAAGAGATGTATTGGTGTGGGGACAAGAGAGGGAGAGACAGAACAAGAGAGTGGTCTGTGATGTCGGGGACCTTTAAAAGGGTACAAGTGTGAATTTGGTGACTGGTGATGATTCGGCTGCTGGTGCCGAGTTGCTGAAGGCAGGCTGGGAGAGCACCTGGTGTCTAACACAGATGGGCAAGAAGAGGAGGTTATTCAAAAATCAAATGCAACAATGGTCTTTTCAATAGAACTGCCCCCTTCCCATCACTGCCATAAGAGAAGTCTTAAAACCAAGGAATTCAAACTCTGAAAAGAAGTGTTGTATGTCCAGCACTAAGGTTTTCAATAGTCCAATAGTCCACAGCCAGAGCTGCGGTGCTCCACCTGATGGGCATGCCGGAATTGAGGGGATGTATTGGTAGGAGATCTCTGTGTCATTTGGGAAGTCCCAGAGAAGATTCTATTCGACTCTCAGGTTGGGAACCACAGATGTACACAGGAGAAACTATTAAATATCCTACATGTCTGAGCTGCAGAGATTTAGATGGTCTGTGTCATTTGGGGGAGGGGGGTGGAAATGCAGCCACAAATGACACAGAAATAGGACACTCTCGCCATTCATACTGGACTACACCTGATCTTGGTGGCATTGGTCATCAGGAAAAAATGACAAAGATCTCAAAATAGGATTGTTTCCACAGCTAGAATTTTCATAGGACTTGGAAAATCTGTTATTAAACTCTGGAACAAGGAACTTGCTGTGATTCATGGAGGTCACCCCAGAAGCAAAGGAGGAGCAAACGTGCCTGGGATAGTGCCGATGGTTGTGAGTCACCACATTCCAGTCATAGGTGTAGACAAGGCACAGCAGACACCAGTGAAGTGGATTAATCTGAGGACGTGGGCTTGTACTAGTTTTCATATTTATCAGTGACGGTCACATGCAAAATATGACACCCACCCAGCACTTACAGCTATAGGATTTTGAGGACTGTTAGGGATAGCTTAAGGTGAACATGGGTTGGTAAAAGTTTGATCTTTTAAGAAGGCTATTGACAAGCAAAATGAGGAAGACTTTGTAAATTGGTTAAGTGGAATGTCTCTTTTGCAGTAATGCGGATATTCAAACTGTTGCAGATGGGTGAGTGACCCAGCTGAGGTGAAAGTGCTGCCTGGGTGTAGCAGGACCTGACTGAGAACCTAAGGAGATGGTTCTGCACAGGAGTCATGGTCTGAGGTTCTCCATCTCTCTAGAAAAATGGCAAATGACACCAAAATTAAGAAACACTTTCAGTGGCTGGAGAGATGGCTCGGAGGTTAAGAGCACTGACTGCTCTTCCAGAGGTCCTGAGTTCAATTCCCAGCAACCACATGGTGGCTCACAACCATCTGTAACGAGATCTGGTGCCCTTTTCTGGTCGTACATGCTGTATACATAATAAGTAAATAAATCTTTAAAAAAAAAAAAAAAGAAAGAAACACTTTCAGAACAGAGTCAAATCTATGTATGGCTGCTGCGGGATGCCTTTCTGTATGCTGTGAATATGTGTTGCTCTGACTGGTTGATAAATAAAGCTGCATTGGCCTATGCAAGGCAGCTTAGAGGCAGTTGGGGAAATCCAAGCAGATATATGGAGAGAAGAATGGAGAGGAGGGGAGATGCCAGCTGCCACCAAAGGAGCAGCAAGATGCCAGCAGACCAGTAATGCCACAGCCACGTGGCAATGTATAGATTAATAGGAATGGGTTGTTATAAGAGCTAGCTAGCAAGAAGCCTGACAAAGGCCATACAATTGGTAATTAGCATTAAGCCTCTGAATGATTATTTTATAAGCAGCTGAGGGACTGCGGGACCCGCGGGACCAGAGAAACCTTCCAGCTACATATGGCCTTCTCAATTGCTTGGTCTAGAGATAAAGTTGAGAGGATACCTTGAAATTTTTATACCCCCAGAAAGAGCAATTGATTCGCCAGAGTACTGATGTTCTGAAAACAAAACAAAAAGCCATCAGTGTTCCACAGAGTTTACAGATTACATGAATTAAGGGAAAAGTCCAGGCTTGGGTACTAAGTGGGTTTTATTTATTTATTTTTATTATGTATACAGTGCCTTGCCTGCATGTATGCCTGCACACCAGAACTCATTACAGATGGTTGTGAGCTACCATGTGGTTGCTAGGAATAGAACTTAGGACCTCTGGAAAAGCAGCTGATGCTCTTAACCTCTGAGCTGTCTCTCCAGCCCCAACTAAGTGGATTTTAAATAGCTAATCCGAGGAGTTATTTGGGCTGGAGAGATGTCTCAGTGGTTAAACAGCTAATCCTTCTTGTTTTTCTGTTCTTAGAAAAACAAATTATGTTTTTATTAGAACTTTGAACAATAGTTAAAAATGTATATTTGAAACAAATGAAAACATAAAGATGGACTAAGTTTATAGCAGCCATGAAGATGAGCCCAGGATCCCCGTGGTGAGCATCACAGCAGAAAAGAATGGTTTGAAACTATTTAGGCAAACTGGTGAAACTCGTATCTGCTGTTTTCTGCTTCTCAAGACTCCTTTGGGGACTAGCTGAGATAACATGTAAAAAAATACTTACAGATCTAAAATCAAGTAAACACAGCATGACTGTGTTACTGAGAATGCCTGTTAACTCCTCTAGAGTCCCAGCCTCGTGTCCCAGAGAGTCGCTGTGTGTGTTTAAAAAGCATTTGGACGTCATTACAAAAGTTATAACCCTTCGAGGTCAGGCAGGTAGAGTTCACAGTGTGCTTTAAGGGGAAGGACAAAGATTTCACTGCTTGCTTATCACACAGAAAAGGAGTTCAAGGTTTAATTCCCCTTTCAATGGAAGTAACCATGGTGACTGTCTCCTTTGATTTAGGAACGGTTGACACCCCATCTCTGCAAGAAAGAATACAAGCCAGAGACAATCCCAAAGAGGTATACATATCTAGCAGTCTGAATGTTTTCAAACCTTTTGACTTAAGTTTTTGTTTGTTTGTTTGTTTGTTTGTTTTTAATGAAATGCCCTGTTCCTTATCTAGAGTAGACAGATTCATAGAGACAGAAAGTACAGCGGTGGCTGCCATGCCTGAGGGGGGAGGGGAAGACGGTACTGCTTAGTAGATGGAGATGTTTATTTTTGCAAGGTGAAGAGCAAGATGGAGCCCAGTGCTCATGGCACTAGGTGTGTGTGTGTACTTATTACCCCTGAGCTGTGTGCTTAAAATGGCTGAGATGGTCAAATTGATGTTCTGTGTCTGTTAATACGTTGTTGTTTTTGTTGTTTTATGATAAAGACTCTTCTTATGCATCCCAGATGGGCTGTCACTTGTGTTGTCCTTCCTCAGCTCCCCATGCTGGTCTTACAATCATGCCCCAGCACTGACCTCAATGGGCCGTTCCTAGTGGCTTTCTTTTTGTGTTTGTTTTGTTGTTGTTTGGGGTGTTTTGTTTTGTTTTGTTTTGTTTTGTTTTGTTTTGAGACAGGGTTCCTCTATATAGCCCTGGTTGTCCTGGAACTCACTCTGTAGACCAGGCTGGTCTCAAACCCAGAGATCCAAGAGCTGGGACTAAAGGTGTTGCACCACCACGCCCAGCCCTAGTGGCTTTCTGACCTATCACAGTATCCGTAGATTTCAGTGTATCCTGACTAGTGGTGACGGGGTGGAATATTCACAGCAGCCTCCGTGGATTCCTTGATGATGTTACCGGGGCACATGCATGCCAGCCCACATCTCTTATCTGGAACTGTCTCCTTCCACAGGCACTGCAAGGGTTCCTAAACAGACAGAAGACGGGGAGGTTTGCCTCTGCGGAAGAAGTGGCCCTACTCTGCGTGTACTTGGCCTCGGATGAAGTAAGCGCAGCTCTTCCATTAGTTTTCATGCCACATTGGGCTACCGTTTGCTCATTCTCGTCACATTGTTGCACGTCTATGGTGTATATATAGCTACAGTGCTTCATGTACAAGGTGGTTGTAAGTTCTGATTCCATGCACTCAAAGAAAAGCCACTCTTTCCTGTGACAGTGGCTCTTCCTCATCAGCTTGACATGACTCAGCGTCATCTCATACATGAAAAAATACAGGAAAAGATTTACAGTGCATCACTTTCTGAGGTATTTGCTTTTTAAAATTACAGTTGTGGACACGCTGATTAAATATAAAAACCTCCTGGGCTAGCAAGATGACTCATGGGTAAAGACCTTGCTGCCAAGCCTGATGACCTAAATTTGATCCCTGCCACCCACATGGTGAATGGAGAGAGCAGACTCCCCAAAGCCATTTTCTGACCTTCACTGGTGTGCCATGCATTCATGCACACGTACACATACATAATAAATAAAATGCAATTTTAAAAGCCCTCTTGATGTGAGAGTTGAAGGGGGATATGAGTAGATTTACCTTTTAAATTGGAAGCTCTGCTCCAGCCTCACTCTCCCCGATTCCAAACCACACCCCCTCTCAGAAAGCCCACCAAGGGGCGGCTCCTCCCCCAGAGCTGCTCCAGACTGCATCTACCGGGTATTTAAGCTCTGGTCCAGAGACCTGCCATGTGATTTCTCCTTCCCCTGAGATCACCCGGGAATGCTTTGATCGTTAAACCTAGACTTTTAATTCTGCTTGATTTGGTTTACTGAATCGGCAGAGAAACCTAGTACCAGGGATCCAAAACAACTTATCATTACCAGCTTTCATTGTGTTTGGGGTAGAGTTGGTATGTGCTGTTTTAGTTCACTAGTGACCTGACTGGGAGGGTTCCATGATTTTCCCTGTTGTTGGTCATGATGTGTAGAAATGCCTAATTCTGTCTCTGCGACTTTACACTTGTTTAATAACTAATTTCTTCCCCGGTGACTAGTGTGTATGACTGATAAAGCAAAAGCTGTTACAAGGTACAGAGCATAAAAACATCTTCTTTTTTTTTAAATTAATTTATTTATTATGTATACAGTATTCTGCCTCCTTGTATGCCTGCAGGCCAGAAGAGGGCACCAGATCTCATTATAAATGGTTGTGAGCCACCATATGGTTGGTGGGAATCGAACTCAGGACCTCAGGAAGGGCAGCCAGTGCTCTTAACCCTGAGCCATCTCTCCAGCCCCAATCTTCTTCTATTCTGAACCCGCAATAAGACAGAATAACAATTGCACCATTGTTTAACTTGGGGAACAATGAATTTTTACTGGGGTTCCTAACAGGAATGTGTTCCGGGGTTAATTACAGGAGCAGGGATGACTTAGAAACAGCTGTGTCACTGAAAAGCCCGCCTCCATGTGGGTGATCACCCCGGAGTACTGGTGACCGGCAGATGCCTGATCAGATCTCCCTCTCCTCCAGCAGTGTCTGCTTCCATACAGTGAGGGGTGGGAGCAGAGCCTTTGAGAAGCCTGCATGCTTTCACTTCTTAGGTGTGTGAAGATTGTTTCCCTCCAGGGTCTCCTGAGCCTGCACCCCCTACTAGAGGGACTGTTTCATTTCTTTCTTTTCCAGGGGGGTTACTTACTTATAAGTTCCTCTTCACAGTAACTTGGTGCCACCCAGATAATTGGTGATTGTGACAGACACAAAGGTTGAAATGGTTTAGTTACCACTCCTCAAGACTGTTGGCAACAGTTCCTAGGAGCTGGGGAATTGCTAGGTAAATTACTACTGAGTAATTATCAGTTTTCATGTATTTAATTAAAAAAATTATACTTTCTCGTAAGATGAATTGGTAAACAGTCTTATTAGTAAAAACCCCAGAGCCAGATATTAGGGTTAAAACTGACAGATCAGAGGAATAGGACAAGCCACAGTCAACTTCACCTTACCAAACCTCAGCCTCCAAAGAGACCTGCTTCCTGTACACCCACGCCTATATGCTTTTCTGTCCCTGCCATCTCACTTCCTCTCTCTGCCCAGCGACATCACTTCCTCTTCCTGCCCAGCTCCGTCACTTCCTGTCTGTCTGTCTGGACCTCCAGACCTTTATGGTTAACTGGTGTTGGAATTTAAAGGTGTGTGCCACCAGGCCTGGCTCTGTTCCCAGTGTGGCCTTGAACTCACAGGGATCCGGATGAACCTCTACAGTGATAGTATTAAAGGTGTGAGCTACCACTGCCTGACCTCTATGTTTACTATAGTGGCTGGCTCTTTCCTCTGATCCTCAGATAAACTTTACGAGGGTACACAATATGTTGGGGGACACTATATCACCACACTTTTTTCTGCCTCTTTCAATGATTTCAGCTTTAGATCCACGTCCAGCTAAGGAGACAAACATGAGAGTTTATTACCCATTTTCAGTGAATACATTTTTTTAATTTTTTGACAATTTCATACAACTATATAATGTACTTTGACCATATTTACCCCGTTACTCTGTTTCCCCCATCGCTCCTTTGAGCCCTTTTTTCTCAACAAGTCTCCTCCCACTTCCATTTCCTGTCTTTCTAGGGCTTGGGTGTGGGGTTGTTTACCCATACATGGACTACCAGTGGCCACGGCACTGAGGAAGAATGACTCCTTTCCCTCAGCAGCCATTAACTGCCAATAGCTCTTTTGCTAAGAGAGGGACTTTATGAGCCCCTCACTCACCAGTGATGGAGTGTTAAATGTTTGCAGTCCGAGCAGGTAGCCGCAGCTGCTATGAATCCATGAGTTCAAGGGTCTTGCCATGTCCAGAAGGCAAGCTGAAATATTTTTAAACATCTACCACAACTTTAGCTTTAGTTCTCTGGGAAATGGAAATGTTTACAAACAAAAGTCAATAATTATTTTTAAACCCTTTAGTGTTATATGGAATGGGCATGTGAATTTAGCGTGGAATATTTTTTGACACGTTAATGGACTGCAATAATTATTACCTATATAAATCTTAAAAACATATTTAGAGCGAGATCCAGGACAGGCACCAAAACTTCACGGGGAAACCCTGTCTTGAAAATTTAAAAAAAAAAAATTAGTATGCTTTCATGAATTGATCAGTTAATAAGCACTTTCCCCGTTGTTAGCTTGAGCACTTAATGACAGACACACATTAAAAAAACTTATTAGTGATCTGAAAGTTAGCTGTCTTTGAATGTTCTGAGTTTCAAAATGAAAATGTTAGAGCATGTACTATTTCAGCATGTACTTTATATTACCTCCTGTTAACTTTGTGATTCTGAAGCCAAGCACCTAACAGACCTTATGCAGAATGTGACATGCTCATTTGCCAAAGCCATGTGCTCCAGGTCATGGGATGCTCAGCTGTTCTAAATCATCCAAACTTTCATCACCCCCCACTCCCCACCCCACCCTTGAATTCAGTTATGGTTCCTGTTATCATCAACATCAAAGGTTTTGTTACCCCACTTGTAAGAAATGTTCAAAATACACCCTGGGTGCAGCGTGGTTAACTGTTGCGTCTTCTGTACCTGTCTGTCATTGCAGTCTGCCTACGTAACAGGCAACCCTGTCATCATCGATGGAGGCTGGAGCCTGTGATGGCAGGGACTCCTTGTTGAGAAGGCAGGCCCTTCCTATGCACAGAGAAAAGAAACTGATTCGGTGATCATCTCTCCTATGGATAACACTCATGAAAACAGCCCCTTTGAATGATTGTTCCAGAGTGGGAATCTTTAAATAGACTCTTGTCTCTTCTGAAACTATGGTAAATAAATCAAATAAAGTGTATCAATAAATCAAAAGAATAGTTTTTAAAATAAGCAAAGATTTGTGAGATCTTACTGGCATAACATATAACTATTACAAATATTACAAAAGACTATAGCTTTAAAAACTGGACGTTGACCTCTCTGTGTGACGGCTACAATGGAGCAAGCTGCTGAGAGACATTCTATCTAGTGAGGCTCCTGAGCAGTGTTTTGAAAAATCCCCAGTAGTGGGTATCTCCACCAATGCAGTAAAGCCAAATCAAACTGAATTGAAAGTTCAGATTTAATGAGCAAAGCATTCCTAGGAGGTCTGGGGGTGGGGGGGATGACTACATGGAGGAAGGTCTATACACCCGACCTTAAATACCCTGTAGGGAGGTCTTGAGGAGCTCTGGGGGAGGAGCCTCCGTTTGATGGGTTTTCTGAGGGCGGGGCTTGGAATGGAAGGAGTGGGGTCCCCGAGTTCCCAGCCCAACATCTTGGGGTGGGGGAGTAAAATGAGGCCGGAGCTGGAGATTCCTAACATCTCCGATTCCAGGTCTTCAGAGGTGCACATTGTGTGTCTTCCTTCACTTGAGAAAAGCAGAGGAAAAGAACCCAGGCCTTTTCAGCACTTTTGTAAGGCATTCATTCCTAACTGGAGAGGACCTTTTGTTACCTAATTACCTCCCAAAGCCCTGCCTTTGACCAGTATCACACTGGGGGTTCAGGGTCTAATACAGGAATTTGGGGACGACATCTTAGTTTATAACAAGTAAAATTAAAATATGAATACAAAGAAAAAAGTTTTTAAAGGAAAAATATTCACATTCATTTCCAGTTTCACTTTAGTTTTCAAAACTGAAATGTTTTTGTAAAGTTCTGCATTGTTCTGTTTGTTGATACTAACTTGAGATTTTTACACAACCATAAATACACACCAGGTGAAAAGGAGCTGGCTTTAATGACACAGTAGAGGAATTCTGATTCACAATTACATTGTTTGCCTTGTTATGTAAAAGAAAAACGACCAAGTGTTTACCGCATATTAAGCGCTATTTCCTTAGTCTAGACATTACTTATTAAAATCAGCATTTATATTCAATATGGGACTAAGAATATATAATTAACATGCAATACAGTCAATTTGAGAGGATTTTTGTAGATTAAATTCAGCGATGTTTTTCAATAGTTTCTAGGATAACAAGTTAAAAGCACATGACTCTGAAAATAGGCTCTGCATAAATATAAATCAGTCACTAGCAGGAGACAAGTGAAAATTAAAGAAAATAAATTATTCTAGAAGTGTTGGTGAATTTACGAATGATAACTCTATAGCATTGTTTACAAGTGACTCTTTCCAGCTTTGAGGTTGTATGTGTGAGCTGTTTCTTGTCACCTTAGAAGACTATACGATGGGAAGTCAGCACTTGGCTCGTTGCCGTTTCTCAGAGAGACTTAATTAGCCAGGATAGTTGTGGGGTCCACGATGCAAGGATAACATTCTGTGTATGAAGATGGTGCAGTTGATGAATGTGGATCGAAATTCACAACCAAGGGTGCTTGAGTATCAGGGCCAACAGCTCCACTGGTAAGGTTAGTTAGGGTTCTGGTCAGGTGTTCTACAGGCAGGTGGGGGACTGGTGCGTGACCTGTACCTGGCCACCCAGCCTCCCTGTAGTTTAGTTGTCTGAGCGTTGTTTATTGGGGCAGCTTCTCGCTTTGTAGCTCACACCGGCTTTGTTATCACCACTCTCCTGCCTCAGGACTGCTAGAACTATAGATTGTGCCACCAGGCCTGGCTAGTTTTTTAGTTTATGAAATTAGGGATTTGTAGATGAAATCCTAAATGGTCTTATTAAATAAGAAACACAAAGCCAAATACAAAGTTAAAGCCCAAGAGGCCAGAGCGCTAGCGAAGCCTTTAGCTTACCACTCGCTGCCGTCCTTCCCCTCAGAGAGACCTTCTCCTGTGTGACCTGTCTTTTTATTGCCTTTCTGTTCTACCTTCTCATTGGCTCTAAACCCAACCACATGATTTCCTCGTCACTGCCTGTCTATACAGACCTCCAGGTCTCTATGGTTCATACTGGGATTAAAGGTTCGGGTCACCGCTTGGCTGTGTCCTTGACCACACAGAGACTGCCTGCCATGTGATTGGATTAAGGGCGTGTGCCACCAGCGCCAGACTTCTGCTAAATGGCTTGCATTTAGCTCTGATCCCCAGGCAACTTTATTTATTAACATACAAATAAAATCCCATTTCAGCACAAATAAAATATCACCATAGGGATTTGGGCTAAATGCCTCGTCTTTCCTTTTGTGTATCAAAATGCTGGAAGTCCTTATCTAGTAAAGGAATGAACACCGGAATGGAGAATAATGAAATACTGTGTGTTGTGAGCAGGTTCACGTATAGTTAAAAACAGATGAAATCATTTAAACATGGTGACTTCTACAAGATAAATTCCAACAAGAGATGTTCAGTTCCTTCTGTCAGAGCTTAGCCATTATAAGCAATGAAACCAGGAATGAATCTAGCCAAAAAGTTCAATGTTTTCCACTCATGCCAATCAAATAAAGAGACATCAAATGAACATCATATGGCCAATGAAGGGGGGAATACTTCTTAGTCCTGCAGGAAGAGGAAGCTCATGAGAATGGAAATGTTTGCAAGTCTTAGAAAATGAGTTCATATTAGGAAAAGAATCATTTCGTTGCCTCTGAGAAAGGGCACTGGATGGAGCCTAGGTTCATTCCGAGGACGGGCCAGAAGAACCACCCATGATTTCTGTCCGGCGTAGAAATTTATGTGATACACCTGCATCCCTGAAACCCAAGACTGAATTTAGCACTTGCTCAAGGAGTGAAACCAGGTAAGGGAGGGGAGCAAGTGTCCTGAGAAGCCCACACTCCCATATTTGAGTGTGTCTTTCTGACTGGGAGCATTTCACTTCCTTAACCCTAGTGTTTTAAAATACCATAACGAACTTCAACTCTGCTTTAAAAGAAAAGAAGTAGGAAAGGAAGACACCATACTGGAAGTCAGAAATAAAAAACAAACGGCCTGTGGGAGGGTTACAGTGTAAAACAGCACAGCAAGAGGCCCACAGTGATGAACTCTACTCCCCGGTTTCACCCCACCATTTGTCACCTGACAGAAGAACCCTGCCTCTCCACAGTCCCTGAGAAGACTCTGAGAGTCCTGGAGGTGGCGTGGGATCACAGAGTTTAGGGGATTCGGGAAGAGTGAGCCTTGTGAGGCTGCGGGGAAGCGGGGCGCGCCGGTCGGGGTCTTCCTCTAGCTGAGCGCACGGAGCCCTGAATCCGGAGAGCGCGCCCCGCCCTGCGCCGCGCCCCCGCACCTCCCGGTTCTCCGCAGGCCCCCGGGCCCGGCGCCGCCCCGCCGCCTCGGCACACTAGGCTGGGTTCCCAGTCTACGGTAGCCGGTGGCCTCTGTCAGCCGGGTGGCCTGTGTCGGAGACTGCCGGCAATGATGTGAGTAGCACACCATCATGTGTGGGTGGAGTGTCTGTGTGTGTCTGTACACGCGCGTGCGCGCGTGTGCGCGTGCGTGTTTGGGGTCTTTGTGTTACTGTTGTTAGGTAATTTGAGCGGGGCTTTCCTTGTTTTTATTTTTGGACTGGGTAGCACTTCAGGGTGCTGAGGATCATCGGGTCTGGACAGTGGACCGCATTATGCCTGCTCAAAGCACCTGAGCTGTGTGGCTCTCTTACTTGCCAGGTATCAGCTTCTTGTCTCATTCTTGCTCCAGACTCGGGTGAGATTTATTTCACCAAAACATTAATGGCAAGAAGCTTTAGCTTCCCAGCAGGAAATCACCACCACCAGACAGAATGGAGAAGGTGTCTGACACAGGTCTTCTATTTGCCGCTACCTCTCAATCCCCACCCGCAACCCCACTCCCTTAGCAGTAGGTGCTCCTGACAGCCTTCTCCATGGATGCTGGCTTACTGTCTTCCTTCCAAGTCCTCGAATGAAGAGTTTCTGTTCCGCAGACAGCTGCAGGTCTTCTCTGCGATTGTGAATGACAGGAGTTCAAACTGCAACTCTGGGATCAGAGTATACCTAAACAGGAAGTTAGGCCCTCAGCATACACGATGCGCTAGGGGTGTGGGCCAAGTGTCAGCCTTCTATTGCTGTGATGAACACCAGGAGTACAAGCAACCTGGGGAGGAAAGGGTTAATTTCATCTCACTGGCTTACAGTCCATCATGAAGGGAATTTAGGGCAGAAACTCAAGGCAGGAATTGAGCTAGAGGCCATGGACGAACACTTGCTCACTGGCTTGCTCCCTCTGGCTTCCTCGGTGTGCCTTTTTATAGGCCTCAGGGATGGCATTGCCCACAGTGGGCTGGGCCCTCCCCCATCTATCATCAGTTAAGAAAATGCCCCACACACTTGACTACAGGCCAATCTGATGGTGACATTTTCTCAATTGAGATTCCCCTCTTCCCAGATGATTCTAGCTTATGTCAAAGTGACAAAAAACTAACCAGCCCAGTGACTAAGGCGTGTTATCTATTTTCTGGTATAACAAGTCTTTATAGTCTCTGCACTTTTGGAGTACTCACATAAGGCCTTAAGAATGAGCCAGATGAGCTGGGTGTAGTGGCACATGCCTATTAATCCCAGCACTCGGGAGGCAGAGGTAGGTGGATATCTGTGAGTTCAAGGCCAACCTGGTCTATATAGTGAGTTTTGGGACAGTCAGAGCTATATAGTGAGACCATGTATCCAGGGGGGAAAAAAGAAAGGACTAAGCCAGAGGTGTTAGTGATAGTAGCCCAGGTCCTGGGTCTTGCATGAAAAGTTACATGTGAATGTGGAAGTTGACACTCATCTGCTTCTGGCACGTATTCTTGTCTAGCACACAGTGGAAAACTGAAAACATTCCACAGACTTCCTTCCCTTTGAGTTTGGTTGGAGATCTAGAGACTAGCAAGCAGATAATGTGCCTAAGGTGGGGCAAAGCCAAAGCCATCTTCCTGCTATTTTTTCAATGCTTTCTGTCCGCAAGGAAGGCCCTGGTGATGGCAGCCTTCAGAACTGCTGGTGCTGGGGCTCCTGTGCCCGGAGACTTTCAGACTCAGTCATACTGTGTTAAATCCTCAACCTCTAGGCTGTTGGAGGCGATTGGAGGGGCCGGGGGAGTCACAGTAGGACAGGTCTGTAATTCCAGACTTCCAGAGCCTGAGGCAGCAGAACCAAAGTTTGAGGCCAATCTAGGCTACACAGTGAGACCCTGTTTCAAAAGTTAGTTGAGGGAGGTGATTGAATTGTCTTAGTTACTTTTCTATTGCTGTGAGAAGACACTGTGACCAAGGAAAGGGACCTGGGGGCGCTTACAGTGTCAGAGGGTTAAAATCAGTAGTCATCATGGCAGCAGGCAAGCGGGCTGGCGCTGGAGCAGCAGCAGAGAACTCTCCTCTTGAAATATACATTGGGAATTTTGTGGGCTTTTGAAACCTCAAAGCCAGCTCTTAGTGACACACTTCCTCCAACAAGGCTGGGCCTCCTAATCCATCCTTAACACTTCTACCAACTAGTGTTCGAGTATGCAATTACATGAACCTATGGAATTCATTCATGCTCAGACCACCACAAATACATTTTTGTTCTACGCAGATTGCATAGAACAAAATCTCAGCTTCTCTCGTGGCAGCTACCGTGATGTTCTTGACTATCACACACCCTGGGCAAACTCTCGCCTGTGGCAAAAATAGAACATTTATTTATTATTATGTATATAGTGTTCTGTCTGCATGTACACCTGCAGGCCAGAAGAGGGCACCAGATCTCATTACAGATGGTTGTTAGCCACCATGTGGTTGCTGGGAATTGAACTCAGGACCTCTGGAAGAACAACAAATGCTCTTAAACTCTGAGCTATCTCTCCAATCCAATAGAACATTTCTTAATGGTCAATTGCTAGTGCTCTGGGATTCGTCCTTGAGCGCCCAGCCTAGATCTTGCTTTTCTAACACTTCAAAACTCTCAGGATTATTCTCCATGTAGAACCATCTAAACCTAAACTCCTGTTGTTTGAGGGGGGGTGTTGTTTGTTGTTTGTTTTTATTTATTCATTTTTGTTTGTTTGTTATATGGGAAGTGAAGCTATGGGGTTAGGTCTAGAGGCCATTTCCTCAAACTGCTCACATTTGTGTACCTGCTATATCCTAGGTAATACAGCACATAGAATTCCCATCATGAACTTTCACTTCACAAATAATCCTTTCTCCTACAATTTCTTTGTCTGGAATGGTCTGTTCTATGACTTCTAAATTAAATCATCGTTCAGGGTTTGAGTCCAGCATCTCATGACTAGCCCAGTGTTTTGACCACTGATGATCAGGAAGCTAGGCAGTGTTTCAACACCGCTTTTTGTAGAAAGTTCTGAGAGCAGGTTCCAAAGCAAATTCACCTATTGTAGTTGCCAAAATGTTTCAGGCATTTTGTAGTAACAGGACTTATTTTTCTGTCAAAACTCCCTTTAAAATAACCGAATTCCCTTTCTCTCAGAGCATGGTAGTGGTTTAGGGTTTATTCAGTAGGCCAGTGATCTCAGGCCTCTAGATTGCTGTCTATGATTAGCCAAGTTTGACTTTTCCTCCATGAGTGAAGGCTGGCTGTTAAGGTTCCAAAACACATGATCAGCCAAAGCTTTCCCTCAACACAAATGGGCACTTAAAGACAAAAAGTTAAATTTTTCCCCTTTTCTTTCTTTTTACTAAGAAAAAAATACATTAATCCATTGGGATGAATCCTTCATAGCCCTAGACCAAAATCTGAAAAAGAGTCTGATTTAGACCAGTCCTGACTTTATCCCTAGAGCTAAGCAAACAATCCACTGTCATATCTGAACAAGTGGCTTTTAGATATGCAGTAAGCCATATCTATAACTCATAAGCAAACCCAAATCTAAAAATAAGATGTTAAATTTGCAATTGAACTTTTTGCCCTTGGAAGGAAGATAGAATAGAGAGAAGCAAGAATTGGATCCCTCCTTGTTTTGGTATCATTTTCTCACATTTATGTCTCTAGTGTTTTTCATCCTGAAGTCATCAGAGTCACTGGGTTTAAGGAACCAAACATTGTAACCAATGTTTTCCTTTCTTAACTTGGCCTCATGTGGTTGACACACCTAGAACTCTCAGAGAAGGTCATTCTCACAAAGGGAAACATTCTTAGTCATTTCAGGAATTCTCAAGAAAAGTTTTAACCTCCTCTATGTCCTCTATGTCCTGTTCTGAATTCTTCCCTGCTGAGTAGGGGACCTTTTAATATGGAACTTTATATTGAGAACCCAGAGCTAGAATGTGGGAGGCCAGCTCCCACCTTTTCAAGGGTTCCTATGAGGAGGAGAGAGGGATAAGAAAATATTACAAAGATAGCAAAGAGGAGACAGACAGAAACACAGGATAGCTTCGGGAGGACCTGGGTCAATGCCCAACGGCCTTTTCCATTTATTCAAAAGGGCTTTTTATAACAATGTCAAAGGGTGGGGCAAAAGACCTCCCCCTTGCAAGATCAAAGCACACCGCACAGCCAAGTGCAGACCCTTCCAAACACCTGGCAACCACGCCTGTGGTCAAATCATCCCCTTATGCAGTCCTGCTGGGTAAAGCAAGCTCAGATTCTTGGACCCTGAGTAAGTTCTCTTGGATCAAGCTACACAACTGTCTGGCCATGTAAAGGGACTAGTCGAGTCCCATGTAGGCTCCTCAGCCATTGATCCAACTTTCATGAGTTCCCTCTAGATTGGTTTGGTCATCTCTGCAGGTTTCCCCATCATGATCCTGATGCACTTGCTCATAGAATCCCTCTTCTCTCTCTTTGACTGGACTCCTGGAGCTCTGCCTGGTGTTTAGCTGTGGATCTCTGCATCTGCTTCCATCAGTCATTGGAGGGAAGCTCTGTGATGACAGTTAGAGTATTCACCAGTCTGATCTCTGGGGCAAGCCAGCTCAGTTCAGGCACCCTCTCCACTATTTCTAGTAGCCCAAGCTGGGACCATCCTTGAGGATTCCTGGCAACTTCCCTAGCACTGTGTTTCTCTCTATCCCCATGGTGTCTCCCTCTATCATGGTATCTCTTTCATTGCTTTCTCACTCCATCCCTGTTCCAGCTCAACCATCCCATTCCCTTATTTTCTCATCCCCTATCCCCTACCCTCCATTGCCCACCCCTCACCCCCAATTTACTCATGGAGATCTCATCTATTTCCCCTTCCCAGGGTGATCCATGCGTCCCTCTTTGGGTCTTCCTTGTTAGCTAGCTTCTCTAGAGTTGTGGGTTCTTGTCTGATTATCCTTTGCTTTACATCTAGTATCCACTTATGGTTGTGCCACCATGCCTTTGGGTCTTTGGGTCTTCCTTGTTAGCTAGCTTCTCTAGAGTTGTGGGTTCTTGTCTGATTATCCTTTGCTTTACATCTAGTATCCACTTATGGTTGTGCCACCATGCCAGCCATTCAACTTCTTTTTATTTTATTTTATTTTTACTTATTTTCATTTATTTATTTATTTATTTATTTATTTATTTATTTATTTATTTATTTATGGTTTTTTAATGCCGAATGCCGTTTATTGAAGGAGGGAGGAGGTCTTAAATACAGGCTTACAGCACAATGGGAGAACCCCAGAGGGCAGAAGTTCACTACTGATGTTTTACAATCTTGCTTCTAAGATGTTAACGCCCATTATGCAGGATACATAGACAAGGAACTTCCCTTAAGCATTCAGGAGGGTGGAACCCAGCAGGGAATTAGCATAGGGAGGATATCAAGGTCAAGGTCAGCAAGCAAGGCAACAGTTACCCAAAATGGGGGTCAGGGCCCTACAGCTCCCTCTTTTACTAATAAATGAGCTTCTGACTTAGGTTGCGTGGGACGTCAGCAGTCAACCTCTTTTTAATGAGCAGCATTCCATTCAAGAGAATGGATTACTTCATAAAAGTGACTTAATCTCTTCCTAGGAATGTACACCACTTACTGATATCTCTTTGGTTTAAGTTCTAATGTGAACTTAAGAGAAATAGATATATTACAAATGGTATCAAGCAATGTATGTAAATTCCCAATAAGATTCCCCCATTAAACATTGGCCTATCCATATCACGGGCAAAAAAAAAAAAATGTCATTATTAATATTGATTGTCAACCATTGGATTGAGAATTATCTAGGAGAGTAGAAAACAGGGGTCTAACCTAATGAGCTGATTAACCTCTTGATTGGGTCATAGAATTGTGGCATTATTAAGAGGAAGTTAAAATATGAGATAAATATGAGAGTCAGTCCAGCTGAGCATCCTTCCACCCCCACCCCCAAGGGAGCTTCCCATCAGAGACTCTGATCCTCGATGGCAAAAGGTCTTTATCCAAAACTCTTCTAAGAAAGAGATTTATTTGGGAAGGAGGAGTCCAGGAGAGTGGCTGCCTCTGCCAGGGTGGAGGAGGACAGCTGATAACCGAGCAGGCACAGGGATTCCTAGGGGGTGGAGTTTGTCCAGGGAGAAGATTTTCAGGGAGGGAATGGGTCAAGTTTTGATCCCCTTGAGTTTGGACAAGCTCAGATTGGCTAGATTTCGTGTTCAGGGATTGTTGGCTTTCCTGCTCAGGGATTGGTTGGTTTCACGGTCAGTTGGTCAGGGGCAGATTTGACTGTAGTTTCAGGGCCAGGGTGTATTTCTTTCACTGGCTCTGGTTCCAGGGCCAAAGTGTGTTTCTTCGGCTCTGGTTTCAGGGTTAGGGTGTGTTCTTTGGCTCTGGTCTGAGGGTTAGGGTGTGTTTCTTTCGTTCTGATTTCAGGGCCAGGGTGGGTTTCTTTGGCTGGCCCTTTTACCCTACACAGACAGAAAACTACTTCAGGTTTCCACTGGTGAATTGTCTCTGGTTAGAATGCTTCCAGAGCTTGCAGGCTCGACCCACATGTGCCCTGAAGTCCTTCAGCTGTGGCAGGCCAGGGGGTGGCATTGTTGGAAGTCCCAGAGGTCCTTGAGGGCATTGGCCAGTGTCTAGCGCTGACAGGTGGACCTGTATGGGAAACAAGACTCACATGAAGGCCAGTCTCAAAGTCCTTTTACCTGTTGGGATCAGCACAGAGGCTTGAGATGCAGCGTCCCTAGAGCATGGCAGTGCGGTCCCTAGGGGCCACTGTCTAGTTTCACTTCTTAAACTCTTTGTGTATTTCAGTGCATGGGTCACCAGGCTCACCATGTCTTTAACTTTGGGGTATTTTGCACATTTTGACATAAATATTTTTCTGTTTTGTTCACAGTCAAAACATGTTATGTTTGTAAATATTTTTCTTCTTTTACAACAATAATGTTCTTTAAGTCAAAACATGTTTGTTTATATTCAATTTGTCAACCAAATTGTTATTTCATAACAACATGACATTTCAACGTATTTTCCAAGTTACACAAAAAATGGTTTCACTTACGTTCCTATCACTAACTAGTGCAACAAATAAGAAGGTAGCCAGTCTTGGGGCTGGAGAGATGATTCATCATTAAGAGTGCGTAGTGTTCTTCCTGAGAACCTGAGTGGGTTCTGTGGGAGTTTGAAGGAGAATGGCCCCTATAGGCTCATATGTTTGAATGCTTGACCCCCAGTTAGTGGAACTACTTGGGAAGGATTAGGAGGTATGGCCTTATTAGAGAAGATATATTACTGAAGAAGGGCTTTGAGGTTTCAAACGTCCATGCCAGGACTAGTCCCCGCTCTGTGTGAAACTTGTGGATCTGATGTACACTCCCATCTACTGCTCCAGCACCATGCCTGTTTGCCTGCCTGCTGCCGTCTCCCCGTCCCCATCATGGACTCACCTTCTGAAACTGTAAGCAAGCCTCCAGTGAAGTGTTTTCCTCTGTAAGTTGTCCTGGTCCTGGTGCTTCATCACGGCAATAGAACTGTAACTAAGGCAGGTTCCCAGCACCCACAGCAGGGGGCTCACAACTGTCTGTAACTCCAACTCTGTGGGATCCAGTGTCCTCTTCTCACCTCCCTGGGCACCTGCACCCATGTGCACTAACAAGTACTCATACACACTGAAGGGGACTCCCACACATCAGGGGCTCCTTCCCAGACCCGGATTAGGCACAATCCACACCCAAACACCTGTTTTCACACAGCGATCCTTTATTAAGTGGGGAAGAAGAGTTAAGTGACCGCTTTCTGACTCAGGCAGAAAACAGCAGCAAATGACCTTGCAGGTGCAATTTTTAAGCAGAGAAGAAAGGGCTGTGTTAGAAGGGGCTATGACATGGTGGTGTTATGCCCAGATCATGGGGACCCCAAAAGACCACCATAGAGACCAAATCCCATATGTAAAAGCAAAGAGCCTTTATTTTCAAGCTCTGAGCTTTGTCTCTCTGTCTGTCCCCCACAGCGGTGAGAGCAGAGAGCCCAGATTCCAGGGAGGGTGGTGTTTTTAATCATAGCAGAGGTTGAGATGAGGGGATTTCCAGGGCTTGGGACCCTGATTGGTTGACATTTGTCTGGGGGTATAGGGAATATTTGGAATGTCAGGCATTTCCCCTTAGATGCAGGCCCTACTGGGTGGGGTCAGCTTATGGCTCTTCCTGGGTCCAGGTGTTGCCTGCCAGAAGCTGTGTCTGGGCCTCTAAGCCTGTCATGGCAGCTGTGTGGTCAAGCTGTTTTGGGGCTCCCCACAGTGGTAGAGGAGATAGAGGATGAGAGAGAAGGGGAAGGGAACAAGGGATAGGGAGAAGGGATGTTTTCCTGAGAGGGACAAAGGACTGACTGCCTTTGTTAGAGGAGACAGATGAGGCACATAGGCAAATGGTGGTTTATTTGGTAAAATGAGAAACCCTGTGTTGGGATGAGGTGTTTAATTTTGATTGGACAGGTTAATTAGGTGAGCTAAAGGGGACTTCTGATTGCCAGACTTCAATACTTCCACAGCTGGACCTCGGTAGTCAGCCTTAGGAGGAGGAAGCGGCCAAATAAGGGAATAGACTTTAGTGGCTAGCTTTAGGGATGGATGTCATCTAATGGTTTTAGCAAGGCAGAGGGAACGGGAGAGAAGGGCAGGGCCTGCCAGAGGCAGACTCACCACACTGGCCAGAGTCCTTGCACACACAATTTAAAACAAACTCTTCAAAGTAAAGGAAGCAACCAGTCTCTGCCCATGCAGAGATCTCTCAACAGTATTGAACTCATCATGCTTCACTTGACATTTGCAACTTTGTAGCAGGAAGTAATTTCAGCATTGAGATTGGTTTTAAAAATTAAGCTGCAGAATGGAAAGCTTGTTTAACAAATTCCTGACATTATGGAAAAGTATATATACAGAGACTTTTCCAAGTGTGCATCACTTGCCTGTAGAAGGACAAGGATGTGGCAGGCCCATGGTCACCTGTCCCATTTGTTGGATTTAAGGATTTTGTTTCTTTTGAGGCCACATTTCTGTCTTAGAAATATTTGAAAACTGCTGTAAAAGATCCCTAAGCGCTTTCTTACCTGCCCTGAAAACCACAAAAAGAGAAAATGATCTCAAATTGCGCCAAGCAGAATTAAGTTATCCCCCTAAATTTCAGAATATATCCAGGAAAATTATTATGGTTCAGGCAAACTATATAATTTTCTTTTCTCTAGAGCTTTAAAATTGCACAGATTCAGTTCTAAATGGACTTAAAGTTTCACCTGGGGAAATCTTACTGAAACAATCGTAACAATACAGAAACACAGACAAGGCAGAAATAAGTGACTCTTAGGAAATAAGGAGATTGGGATAGGGTTCTGCTGGTGACTCATTCCTGGTGTCAACACTGGAAAGTTACCTGAGCATTCCTGCCTGTGGAGTCAGCCCATTAGCTAGTACTATCTAGAAGTGATATTGCTCTGTGTGTTTCAAAGCATAACCCACAAGGGATGGTGGGAAAGGAATCCAACAGGATTTATTTTAAGAGCAGCCAAAAACTTGATAAGAATGAAGGTAAATATGTTGGGCTCAAAAAAAGGGTCAGCGATAGAAAGGTAAGAGCAGTCTGACTTAGCGTGGGTCCACCCTCCTGGTTCCAAGGAAAGAAAGAAGTGGATTTACTCATCTACTTCCAAAGGTCTTCAGTTACTGCTGGGTCTATTCTGTGTTTCCTTCAATTCAGATCTTGTTCCTCATCCCTGAATCATCATCTTTGAAATTATAAGACATGGAGGATGAAGATAAGACAGTTGGATGTCAGGATTCCAAGCCATCCACAGGGACCAGTCACACAGCTTCTGTGCATCAAGGACCACGGGTAAGATCTCCAATCAAAGGCAGGAAATCCCAGCTGGTTCCCTAAGCATACTACTATGTGTTTCCAAGCTGAGAGAATTGTTTCTCCTCACTCTTTACCAGTCAACTAACAATTTTCCCAGAAGGGCCAGCTGACACATTCCTAAAATGCCAGCATTCAGAGGGTGATGCAGAAATACTATGAGTATGCAGCCAACCTGAGTTACCTAGTGAGACCCTGTCTCAAAAGAAAGAGAGAGAGAGAGAGAGAGAGAGAGAGAGAGAGAGAGAGAGAGAGAAAGAGAGGAAGGA
>CABHPQ010146433.1:27550-43834 GCA_902168405.1 Peromyscus aztecus
CCCTACCCAAGGTTGGCAGACTAGCCTGTGAAATGCTGTGTGTTCCTGGCCTAAGCCCTAGGAGGACTTTTGGTCTTGCCTTCCTTGCTCTCCTTCACTCCCCCTCCCCTTTCTTCAATATTGAATACTTTGCTATGTTTACCTGCTTTCGTCTTGAATTATTATTGATTCCCCAGGGTCCAAGGGGGCTGTGCAGTGTCCGGCATGGGATATCAGGGAAAAAAATCTACGTACACTATGTTCTTATGACTGTTAACTTTATTCCTCTAAGACAAAATTACATGAGTTCAGCTATAGCTGCACCAGGCATTCAAGGCAGGAACAACTCTAGACATACCAAGCTCTGTATCCATCTACTTTATTTCTCTGGGCTGAAATACTGTTTCCATAACTGCAGTTCCGTCCAGCTCCCCAGCTCATAGTCCTGCTAACACTAACATCTACACTTTCAGCCTCATCTTTGTCCTCTATCCTCCTTCTCTATCTCTGCTGCTCTCTACTCCTGACACTCAGAAAACTCTACTGGAGATCTGCTTACTCTCTAAGGAATCTCTGTCATCCTCTCTTCTCTCTCGCCATGCTGTTCTGTCCTTGTCTACAGAATATGCCTGCCCTTTCTTTCCCTGGGCACCTGTTCCCTGCCTCCTCAGGAATGTTGTTTTACCTCTCACCTTGATATGTAAAAAACTCTTTTGTTTTCAGTCAAAATGCTCTGGAGAACCAGTAGGCCTCCTCAAGGCGAGGAGATGGTCTGAGCTTCATTAGCACAGGAAACAAAGCTAGGCGTCTCCCACCAGCTTGTCTCCTAAGCTCAGCAGGGCAGTTAGTAACTTAGTAGGTCCAGCAGGTCTGGGGAGCTGAACTGTTTACCAATTGGTCAGGGCATGCATGGATTTCATAGCAGAAGATAGCTGGAATATTAAAGGCTGGGTAACACCAAATATTCATAATAAATGGCTTTGCCTTTTGACAGACCTTTGGCCAGTCAAAGTTCAGCTTTAATACACAGCTAAATCTCTATGATATATTCTTGCAGCCCTCAAGAAATTATGTCTTAATTATACCAATTTTGGGGCCTAGTATTGTACAATGTAGCTTTATGTCTATGTGACTCAATCATTTAAAATTCTAAACTAGCGACTCATTGTTAAGTATTCTCCAGTGGTTCTTGTTCTACGCACTTGCTGACTTGTTGGTAATGAAGTTGTGTGTTTCTCTATAAGCTATTATCCTACATTTTAATAATAGCAATTTGATTTGAAATGTGATAAGCCAATAGCTAAAAGATGTACGAAAATACAGTTTGAAAGATTTAAAAAGGTTGTTTTAAATACAGGAGGAGAGAGTCGTGAACCTCAAAGATGGGAACGAGCCAACAGAAGACAGCAACCTGCTCAACAGTGATGAAAAAAAGCCGCAGGAATTGGCAAGAGATTCCAGTCACTTGCAGAGTCTGAGACGGATACTGGCTTGCCCTCCACATGGCTCGTTGAGCAAAGTGATAACAAATGGTGTGTATATGGCAGGGATGAACTCAGAAAAAAAAAAAAAAAAATGAAAGTCACAGTGAGAGTTTCCAAAACCATAGGGTTAAAAGGACAAAAGAAATGTACTTCTGCCAGGCAGTGGTGGCGCATGCCTTTAATGCCAGCACTCAGGAGGTAGATCTCTGTGAGTTCGAAGCTAGCCTGGTCTACAAAGCGAGTTCCAGGAAAGGCGCAAAGCCAAAACAAACAAACAAACAAACAAAAACAAGAAATGTACTTCTTTCTTAAACTACTAGGTGGGACAGCTGCCAGTGGCTCTGACTCTGCTCCACAGTCATGTGGGGGAGTGAAAAACTCCCCCATCTCAAACTGTGGTTTCGAAGGTGTCTGTGGCCACCACATTTGAGCTAGTACACTTTTGAGTCAAAAGAGCAGGGATTAAAGAACTTTTTCTAGACCTGAATAATTTCACACAATCCCTGGAGGCTCCAATGAGAACACTGTTTGTAAATGTCTGGTTACCAGAGAAGCATTATGTAAATGTCGACGTCCTTATAGCGAAAGCAGTGTGACTAATATTGAGCAAAACAGTGATCGTTTTATGCTTCTGATCAAATCCTGTCATTTTACAAGTAAGAATCTTGGTTTGCAATTCAACCATTTCTTTGTAAACTTTGAGAGTTTGGGGGAGGGAGAAGGATTTATCCAGACTGTTTGGGATATTGTTTCAGTTGAGATATATTTGTCTTTTAGTTTATGAAGGTAACCTAAAATACGTTAGAAATTTGATGAGTGTATACATGTTTATAATCAGTGGTACAATTGTTTGTTCACAGAGGGGGAGAGAGAGGTGGGAAGGAGGGAAGGAAAGAGACTGTGTGTGTGTGTGTGTGTGTGTGTGTGTGTGTGTGTGTGTGTGTACACCCGTGTGCACACGTGCATGCATGCACTTTCATGATGAATGTTAACTGTGCAATAATACAAGAAAGAAGGAGTTGAAAATTTTCTATAAAAGTAAATTTTAAGACAGTTTTGGAAACTGTTGAGAAATGAAAGCATGATTGCAATATATGTATGGCTTTCTATGTATTGTTTCCTGAAGACCTAGGCTCAATTCTCAGTTCCCAGTTACCTTGAGTGTGTGTGTGTGTGTGTGTGTGTGTGTGTGTGTGTGTGTGTTGCTTTGTTTCAACAAAGGCTGCCTGTGTCACGCAGGACTCATGATCCTCCTGCCTCAGCCACTCCAGTACTGGGACTGCAGCCCTGTACCACTCACCCAAACTGAGCTAAGTTTTTGGAGCTGTACTTTAGAAGGGAGCTCTCACAGGGATTTGTTTTTTTTATATCATTTTCATACAGAACAATGAAAACAGATATAATATGTTATACTTTAGGCATTGTATGTTTTTACTGAAAAAGTAAGATTCTGAACCAGTGTGGGAAAAAAATGTTAAACAGTTTGGAACATAGCAAACCAGCTGAAGAAGCCGCACATAATTTGATACTTCTTTTCTCCTTTATATTATTTTCAAAAATTTTACCACTGAAAATATGACACATAACTAGTTAAAAAATTTATAACAAAAACAGATACTGATTCCCCAAGGAATATTTAAAAATGAATAATGTGATTTAAGAACTCATCCTTTTTAGCATTTTGTGGCATTGTATGCTTCTATATGTGCATGTGTGTGGAGGCCAGAGGTTGATGTTGGGTCTTCCTCTATCACTCTCCACTTTATCTATTGAGGCTGGTACCTCACTCTTTGCATGACTTCTCTCCTGACTAGGGATTGACCTAATTGGGGAGGCGTGGATGTGAAAACACACACACAGAGAAAAGCTGGGATCAGGTGGGCTGGGCTCTCTGATGGAGAAGCTGCTGTACCTGGGGTGCTCAGCATGTTCATTATGTCCAGCTGAACATGGAAGAGGGCTTATTACATACAAACAGACAAGGAGTCAGGGTTAATACATACAGCTGAACAAGGAGACAGGGTTAGCTCACCTCAGTGGGAGCAGACTCTGTGGGGAGCAGTCACTGTCAACATTTGCACTTGGATGGGAAGACGGCTTTGCTGTCCCTTTGAACTTCACATGGGGGAGGTTTTGCTACTCCGTGGGGCTGAGGCATTGGTCCTTGACACGGCCATGCCCAGATCAGCCACACACATTCACTGAGAATTTCACTGGCTCCCTACAGCAGGGTCTTGTTTGGGTCCACTGATTCACCTAGTGTGTCTAGCCAGCTTGTTCTGGGATCGCATCTGTGTCTGGAGTATTGGAATTACAGGTAGATTGTCGTCAGCACTCACCTGCTAGGGATCTGAACTCTCATTCTCACGCTTGCTCGGCAAACACTTTACTCGCTGAGCGCTCTCTCCAGTCTCACTTTTAAATTTAGAATTGTTCAGAAACATTCCGGGAAAGTGAGGCCTCCTGAGGGCTCCTGGTAGATAAGCATGTGCTCACTGTTTCCCTACATTTCTACTTCTGAGGTTGGTGGCTTTGTTCTGTATTCGCTCCGGTGTCATTTAACATAATATAGAAACTCTTCTTGGGAAGTAATTATTACACAAAAGTTACGTTTTTCCAAAATCGTAAATGACAAATAAATTATTGACTGATTTAAACCTGATTTAGAGATACCTTATAAATATACACATAAGTAACATTTACAATTGTATTTCAGGTGTTGGGAATGAAAGGAGTGTTAGAGGTTTTTTTTTTTTTTTTGGTGACAGGGTTTCTCTATGTAGCTTTGCGCCTTTCCTGGAGCTCACTTGGTAGCCCAGGCTGGCCTCGAACTCACAGAGATCCGCCTGGCTCTGCCTCCCCAGTGCTGGAATTAAAGGCGTGCGCCACCAACGCCCAGCGCATTAGAGACTTTTAAAGTGCTCTTAGCATGGAAAAATGAAAACTCTTACCTCTCTCAGTGGAATTATTGAAAAGTTCAGTTTATGCTTTAATAAAGTCAGACGTAACAGCTGGCAAGTCGTGCCCTCCATCCTGCCTGTAACATTTTCTGGTAATCTTAGCTTGTGTACACCATTGGAAAATACTGAAAGTGCCTTAGATATTTCACTGGGATAAGTGCTTACATCTCTGAAAAAAAAATTTTTGTGAGGTTTTAGAAAAAGGAGCATTAGTTTGGTCACTGGATTAATTACCTTTCTCATTTTGTGGTAACATAGCAATAGATCATGTTCTTAATGTTTTTAAGTGTGATAATTCTGAGCGAACATTGACGGTCGAAGAAGTGATGGCTAATGTTTAATTCAAGGCAGAACTAGATACTGAAGTATAACTAGAGTGCAAATATTCTCAAGTTTCTACTAAGAGGGCAAAGATGTGATTGCTCTCTGTAATATTAGTTGTTCCTGTGCTGCAAGATGGTGGTTCCTTCTAGCACTGTGAAGGGAAATGGGCTGAGAATGGGCAACAGGTGTACTCAGAGGTGCCGGGAACTCCTCCAGTTCTTAAACCAGGTGGCAATCACCTCGCTGATTGCATCATCGTGTCCTTTATAACTTATGGTTATAAACATTTGCATGTGGATTCAATGTTTATTTAAAAATAATTTCAGAATACAATAAAGTTTGCATATAACAATTAGTTTTCCTGGTGTTTTGGTTTTTATTTTTGTGGGTTTTTTTTTTTCTTTTTTTTTCTCTCTTTAGGTACCATGGTTGTTCTCCTGTGGGCTGTGGTATGGTCAGTTACCGGCCCCGAGTGTCTTCCTGGAGGAAATCTGTTTGGAATCATAATCCTATTCTATTGTGCTGTCACCGGAGGCAAAATTTTTGGACTCATTAAATTACCAACCTTGCCTCCTCTGCCTCCTCTTCTTGGTAAGTGCCAAATGCTTCCTGATTTCCTCGAAACAAATGATAGCTTTAAAAAACACTCCGGAAAGCTTTGGGAAATTGAAGAATAAAATATTTCAGTATTTGCTATCCTAGAGACAAAAGCCAAATTTTAATTTAAAAAATTATTGTGTGTGTGTATGTACACGTATATATGCTGCGTGTACATGTATGTATGCTGTGTGCAACAGTTTATGGAGTCCGTTCTCTCCTTTCATCTTTATGTGGGTTCTGGGGTTCAAACTCAGGTGTCTCCAGGCTTTTGAGGCAGGCACATTACCAGCTAAGCCATCTCTCTGGCACCAGTTGTTAAAGGAGTTTTCTGAGCCAGCTGTAGATGTGGTGATTTTCTTAAAAATTAAGTAGTATAAATTTACAATTAAATAGTTTACATGTGAGAAGAAGTGTGTCACTTCCTAATTATTTTGACTATATTTCCTCTTATCAAAGCTCTTGAGATTATGGCTATGCCATTTAATGATGTGCCTCTGCCCGTTTTTTCTGAACTCTGTAAACAGTAACTTCATGTGGACACACTAAAATCCGCTATGCTAGAAGTGTCTGTGATGCAGAAATCAATAAATGCTACAAGGTGGGGCTTGTTAAAGCTGCTTTGTTTGGGTTTGGTTTTGTGTGGTGGCCCACAGAGGCTTCCTAGTGAGACCTTAGTCAGGGTCAGAGAATCTGAAGTTGCTTTACCCAGCACGGCTGCATAATAGGATAGTTTGGCCACAGGCGTGGTTACCAGGTGCTTGGAAGCGTCTGCCTTCACGTGTTTGCTGCGGCCATCTTTCTCTGGTATCTGTCACGGTGTGAATGGGCGCGGGGAGATCATCGTGGCCTGTAATGTAGCGTGTTTATCTCATAGAAATATCCCATCCTACTGGCATTTTTACCTGTGGACTATTATGAAGATGATTTCTTCTTAATTGATAGATACTGTCTAATTGATAATAATAATGGTAGTTTAAATAGTATTTTGATGATTAAAAATAAAACAAGGAAGTATCACACAGCTAGAACACATGAGTTTCTATTGAGGAACCATCTAGACCGTGGCTTAGGTTAATGATTAAGAAAAACAATTGAGTCCCAGTAGCCCAGCTAGCTTAAATTCTTTTAGTCTTAATGTTGGGAGATGTGTTCACAGGTTTCAGAGTATATTACAGCTGAAACAAAGTTTGAAAATAGCTTAAAGTTAGACTAAGCTGTTTTGTTCAATAGCTTTAAGGGGAAAAACCCAAGATGACAATCTAAAGTTTTAGAAAGGCACATAGTTGAGTGAGGAACTCTTTGAGGTCAGGAAGCAAGAACAAAGCAGCCCAATTATCATTAGCTGACTTTTCTTGCTAGGATTAGTTGATGACCAAAGGTGGTGGTGATTCGTTCCTTTTTCCCATTTCTGGCCTCAATCTCCTGATATAAGGAACTATTGATGAGTGGGCATGTACCCTAAAGATTTAAAGTAGAGCTGACTGATTCTTTTTTCATATATAAAAGTTTAGGTTTGTGATTCCTTTAAGATTCCTTATAAGATTACCTTTCAAGATAAGCAATAAAGTGATTGGTCCTTTCTTTGTAACCACAAAACACAGCCTGGCAGTAAGAGAATACCTTGCTTGCCTACATTGATAATCTATAACAAGTTGCTTGGATATGAATATACATAGGTTTTGAGACAACTTGTTTTTCACTTGTAATATGTAAAATGTTTAATCATCTAAGAGATATGGAAAACATGCTGTTTTTTACTTGTATTCATTGTACTCATTCACTTGAAAAATGGAATGTAACAACACTATAATTTTTATATTGCTTGAAAGATTCTGTTGGGGTATATAAGCTGTAAGGGAAAAAATAGAGTTAGAAGGAAGGAAAAGGAAAATGGGAGAATGTCTTTCTGTACATTGCAAATATGTATTGCTCTGACTGGTTGATAAATAAAGCTGTTTGGCCTATGGCAAGGCAGCTTAGAGGCAGGCGGGAAATCCAAGGGAGAGACAGGAAGAAGGCAGGGGGAGACGCCAGAGAGCCACCCAAGGAGCAACATGTAATGGGATGCAGGTAAAGCCACGGAACATGTGGTGATACACTGATTAATAGTTATGGGCTAATTTAAGACACCAGAGCTAGCTAGTAAAAGACTTGAGCCATGGTCATGCAGTTATAATTAATATAAGGCTCTGTGTGTTTACTTGGGTCTGAGTGGTTGCAGGACCAGGTGGGACATGGGAATTTTATAAGTGGCTGTGGACCTTGGTGCCGGGCGAGCACAGGAAAGCTTCAGCTACACCGGGCCCCTCAGCCGCCTGTCTGTCCTCAGTCTCATACCATCTGGTGTCTCTGGAGCCAGAAAGCTCGTTGCCACATTGCAGTTCCTAGCATTCACCTCTATAAACAGAACGCATAGTCCTCTCTCTACATATGACTCCATGATGTTATCTTGTATGGAATAATAAAGAGATCCAGTGAATGGTGAGCAGTAAATAAAGGAAGAAGCACTGTCTGGTATGGCAGGGCCGTGTCCGGTTACCATAATTGTCTTCCCAACCTTTACAAAGTGTGTTATGTGTATCTTACTAAATGGTCTCCTGTGAAGGCAAATAGAATACATATAAGTATTTATTGATAGTTCAGGTAACCCGACATTGCAAATAATTTTAGGAGCTGTTTGCACTCAGGGATAACTGAACTGACATTGGATTAAAGCATCTTATTTAGGATTTGATCATTATTCCCTGTAAACGCTATCCTTTGTGTGTCCCTTCTATAATCAATTATTTGGACAATATTAATTATTCTAATCATTTTACATATGAAGTATTTTTTTCATCCTTTTATTTATTAGACTTTTTAAATTATGAGTTTAACTTTATTTCATCCAAAGACTAAGTATAAGGAAAAACTACATTGTAGTCCCTATCACATGTAAAGTGATTGAAAAAAAATCTCCCTGTTTGAAAACTTAACTAGTCCTGTTTGATCCATTCCAGGCATGCTGCTTGCTGGGTTTCTCTTGAGAAATGTCCCAGTCATCAGTGATAATGTCCGGATCCAGCAGAAGTGGTCTTCTTCTTTGAGAAGCATAGCCCTTTCTGTCATTTTGGTTCGTGCTGGCCTCGGTCTGGACCCAAAGGTATGGAGTATGAATTTCTAATTATTGAATAGTAAACATATTCTTCTGATATTATGAGTATTTATAATATTAAGCTTCAGAAAGAGAATGGACAATGCACATGACAATCTCAGGAAGAGGGAGGAGTTTTTGCCAGGCAGGGTCATTGTCCTCCCACCCTGTGCCTCACGGGAATCCAAATGTTCCGGTACTATGTTTTGAAGGAACAGGTGTTACTGTGGAGCGGGAAACGCAGATATCAGTTTAGTGATAGGTACTGATTATGGGGAAACAGTGTGTCAAGTCCAATACATGTATACAAAATATCACACAACAGCATAGGGCTAACTATATTGGCTCAGGGAACTGCCTTCCAAATGGAATGCGTCTTAGGCATGCTTTTTTTTTTTTTTTTTTTTTTTGAGACAGGGTTTCTCTGTGTAGCTTTGGTGCCTGTCCTGGATCTCACTCTGTAGACCAGGCTGGCCTCGAACTCACAGAGATCTTCCTGGCTCTGCCTCCCAAGTGCTGGGATTAAAGGTGTGCACCACCACCGCCTGGCTCTTAGGCATGCTTTTTAAAATGCTCTTTACCCATATACCTCTGAATGTGCAATGTGAATGCCTTTGGAGACAAACATCCTCATCTGGCCTCATTCTGGGACTGTAGGCCACAAGTCAAATGGGTAGTCAGACAGTGTATGGGTTATAAACACAGACTCTGAAGTCACCTGTGTGACTGTAAACTTGGCCCCACCCCTCACCAATTTCATAGACTGAGACCACACACTCTAACTTGTGCCTTCTTACATGATAGCATCTGTAAAGAGGAGCAGTAGTTGCCTGTTGCAGGCTATCTGTGAGGACTGGGTCCACCGTCTCCCAAACACGTACCGTGCAGAAATGCCTGCTGCATAAAACTAGCTGAGAAACCATGATGTCTAAGCATGGTCTGAGAAAGCGCCAGAGGTCATATTGTCCACATGTTGAAGGAACATAATATGTACACTCTTATTTTTCAGGCGCTGAAGAAACTGAAGGGTGTGTGTGTACGACTGGCCGTGGGTCCCTGCGTTGTGGAGGCATGTACTTCTGCGCTCCTTTCCCACTTCCTGATGGGTTTGCCTTGGCAGTGGGGGTTCATACTGGGGTAATGATCTTTTTTTTCTTTTCGTATGAAGGTATCAAGGGGCACTTGGAACTCCCTGGTTCCATTTAAGAATGTAAAATAACATTGTCTTAGGAGAACCATAAAATATATCACAGACACTGCAGCACAGTCTAAAGAGCCTGGCTTTAAGATGCAGTTTGTGCCCCTTTATGCCCATGCTTCGAAGTTAGCGGCTGGATCCCACCCGGAGCCTCCATAAGCAGCTGGAACCAATGGTTTCCTCCTGCCACCGGACATTGTGACTTGACAGCTCTTCTATACGTTCTTTCTAGTGTCGTGTTTTCATGTCCCGTGGTTGAGCGCCGTGAGACATGCACACGTTAAAAGTACATAGCAAGAATTTAGTGTTTATGTCTGGGCATGGAGACATTATTACATGTCAGAGGTAGGACTCAGGGTCCACCACCTAGATTCCAGCTCCAGTTCTGTGATTTCCAGTTATCCCGTTTCTCTGTGCCTTGATGTCCTTACTTGTGTCTATTTCATGGTGTTGTAGTGCTGATGAAATGAGGTTTTGTTTTTTTTTTTTTTGGTTTTTCGAGACAGGGTTTCTCTGTGTAGTTTTGGTGCCTTTCCTGGAACTCACTCTGTAGACCAGGCTGTCCTCAAAAATCAGAGAGGCATTGTTATGAATGCTGAGGTCGTCATAGCGAGCAGCTTCCTTAGACCACGGCGTCTGACACCCGGCTGCTCAGTTTTGTCATAGGTGCTGTGTCTCCAGCTGTCGTGGTCCCTTCGATGCTCCTTCTGCAAGAAGGAGGCTACGGTGTTGAAAAAGGTGTTCCAACTTTACTCATGGCCGCTGGCAGCTTTGATGACATTTTGGCCATCACTGGCTTCAACACATGCTTGGGTGTGGCCTTTTCCACAGGTAATCTCACCTGTCCAGAGCATGCTTTTCTCTTGTTCTCTTGTCCTACAGAGATGGAGTTAAAGTGTTCAAACCATGGCGTGACTGCTTAAAGTAACGCCTGTGAGGAAGGGGCTGCATCCTTCCGCAGAGCCGTCACCAAACAGAGGCTGCCTGTCTCCCCGCTCTTTGGCCTTAGAGATGTAGTACAGGAGAGGCGGGTACAGGGTAATGAGGCTTACAGACAGTCGTTTCTTCTTGGAGAGGTCTAGGGAACTTGAAGTGTAGAAACCACACAAAGGTGAGGGAGATTTTGCCATAGGTACACACCAGACAGCAGTCCCGGTGGGAGGGGCGCTGTGATTCTAAAATGGGAGCATTCTCTGTCCTCAGCTCTTTGTCAGCCCCCTGTAAATTAGTCTCCTGTAAGGTTTACAGTGTTACTTTCTTGTTCTGTAACTAATGGGTGTTCCCCGCGTCCCTAGGAAGATCTAATAGGTAATCATCTTTAGTTGAACTCTACAACTGCAGGCAAACCTACTTTCCTACCGCTGCCCTTGTGGGACCCTTTAAAGCAACAGCCTCAGCTAGATAGTACCGTTACCCAGGGCACTTTATTATTTATTAATGTAGACATTGCCGTAGACCAATTAAAATAGGCACCCTTGGGAATGGAAGCCAGTGTAGCCATGGCGAGGAACAGTGGCTTCAGAGCAACAGGTTTGCCTTAGGGGCACAGAGGAGGCAGGGAGAACAGAAGGTGGATAGGAATTCTTAGAGGAGTCTGTTTGGGGCTTTCCACAGCTTGAGAATCTTCCTGGCTGACTCTCTAACTCTTTTCTGTCACCTCTGCCCGCCCCCTAAGGCCTGTTCTCAAGAGTATTTGAATTTGAACCTGACTAGATTTCCTGATAGAATTTTTGGGTACGAGCCCAAGAATTTTTGTTTGTTTTAAACAATGTTTTACCATACAAGAAACTGAAAGTATTAGTTACATTCTAGATTCTTGGGTACAGTCTTTCTTCCCTTTTTTTTTGTGTGTGTGTGGGGGGTGGGTTTGGTCTGGTTTTTGTTTTTTCCAGACAGGGTTTCTCTGTGTAATTCTGTCTGTCCTGGAACTTGCTCTGTAGACCACGCTGGCCTCGAACTCAGAGATCTGCCTGCCTCTGCCTCCTGTGTACCAAGGTTAAAGGCATGTGCCATCACCACCCAGCGTGTAGTACATTCTTCCTTGAAACAGCTGGAGCGTGATGCATCACAGATGGGCTTTTTGTTTTGTGTCTAGTAGATAGAGCTGGTAACGGAACCTAGGGCCTTGCTCAGGTCAGGCAAGTGTTCTGCTCACTCAAATCCCCAGCAGTTCAGCAGGGAACCTTTGACAAGCACACTACTCACCTTTCAGAAAAGCTGTCTTTCCAAGGAAAATTATGTAAGTTTTTTTATATGTATAAGAGAAATGCTTATTGTATCAATAAGAAACCACATCAACTTGTTGGTACCTTTTGTCTCAAGGCAGTTGAAAAATGGCTTTATGAGCTGGAGAGATGGCTCTGGGCTTAGGAACACTTGCTGTTCTTGCAGAGGATCCAGGTTCAATTCCCAGTACCCACATAATGGCTCATAACCCTCTGTAACTCCAGTCCTAAGGGATTTGCTACCCTCTTTAGGCAGGCACACATGTGGTGTGCAGACAAAATACCCATACATATAAAATAAACATGAAAAGAAAAGTGTCCTTTGAATGAAAAGAGGAAAGAAAAAGGACATTAAAAAAAAAAGCTCCTAGGTATGGTAGAGGAGAAAGTTTATTATAGATATGTGGGAGAGCGTAGCCAGAGGCAGACACAGCTGGAAGAGTCCAGAGTGGGCGTGGCCAGGCTGAGCTGGCCGTGGGGAGAAGGAAAGGGAGAGGGGAGAGAGGTTTAATTACAAGTTAAGTTTGGTCCTTACACAAACCTACTCTGAATGATGAATTTTATCTTTCATAATTTGGTAGTCTTAAGAAAACCATTAAGTAAGTAAACCTATGAAAAGTATCTTAAGTCACACCTTGTTTTGGTTTTGAAAGTCTTATCCAACAATGTTTTTCTTCTTCTTAAAAGACAGAAGCAGTTTTTTGTTTGTTTGTTTTTCTGTTTTGTTTTGTTTTGTTTTTCAAGAAAGGGTTTCTCTGTAAAGCCCTGCTGTCCTGGGCTCTGTACACCAGACTGACCTTGAACTCAGAGATCCTCCTGCCTCTGCCTCCTGAGTGCTGGGACTAAAGGTGTGTGACACCACACCTGGCTAGAAGCATTTTCATAGATATTTAAAGTCATCTATATCAAAAATGTGGGGAGTAGAATGTACCAGGCTTTGCTGACTCCCCATGGGAGGCCTTGCCCTTTTGGAGGAGGGGGTGGGGGGAGCAGGAGGAGGGATGAGAGGGGGATCTGTGGTTGATATGTAAAATGAATAAAAAAAATTAAGTAAAACAACAACAACAACAAAAATATGGCGAGTATAGGGCTGGAGAGACGGCGCAGCAGTTGGGAGCACTGGCTGCTCTTCTAGAATATCCAATTTTGATTTCCTCAGCACCCACATGGCAGCTCACAACCGTCTGTAAGTCCAGTGCCAGGAGATATAAGGCCTTCTGGCCTCTTTGGGCACTGCATGCATGTGGTGCACAGACATACATCCAGGCAAAACACCCATGCACATAAAATAATGATTTTTAAAAATGTGGAGCATAGGAAATGTCTGTAAGAACTCCCTTCTGTTTGGCTATGTGATCTAACTTGATGATGTTAGACTAAAGCTTGTGTATTAATGGATTTAGAGTCTTGGCTGAAGTTTTTCTTTCCATGTGTTTTTCAGGGTCTACAGTTTTTAACATCTTCAGGGGCATTTTGGAGGTGGTAATTGGCATGGCTACTGGATCTTTTCTTGGGTTTTTTATACAGTACTTTCCAAGCAGTGACCAGGTAAAAGAAGCAATCTGAGAAAACCGTGCTATAAATTGTCAATAGAAGAGACTTCTAGAACACCTTCCTCAAAGCTGGATGTGCCGGACATAGTTGAGGAAATGGTCCCTTTTTTAAACTGCTGATTGCTCTATTGGTGCCATGTATGAGACTGAGGGAGAGGTACACACATGGGGTCCTAATGTTGCTCTGGAACTTCCTATCTATAATTGTATTATGGACTCTTATATAATTAATATAAATATATAACATATTTGTATGTAATACATAATATAGAATTTCTATGTACATTTCAAATTTCATTGTAAAATAATATTAATTACAAAATAATAGGATATGTACATTTTCAGAAGGTGTGTAGTATTCAACTAAATCAAGATTTATTGTGGCCGGGCGGTGGTGGCACACGCCTTTAATCCCAGCACTCGGGAGGCAGAGGCAGGCCAATCTTTGTGAGTTCGAGGACAGCCTGGTCTACAGAGTGAGATCCAGGAAAGGCGCAAAGCTACACAGAGAAACCCTGCTCAAAAAAAAAATTGTGGAGTTTTGCACCCAGTTTAGTATCAAAATACTTTAAATTCTAGTGCTTGCAAGCAGATAAGATTTCCAACATCTCATAATATAGTAAAACATCTCTTTTCAAGATCAGCTTTCTTAATGAGAAGCAAAAGCTTTTTCTCTTCACTCTCCTAATTCTTCTAATATTAAAAAAGCATGTGTAAATGCTATCTTTATAAAATTTACATTATTTTGAAAATTCAGAACATTCATAATGGCATTGGAAATTTCATTAAAGCAAGTGTTGTATGCAGAATATTTTTGTTTCCATCTAAATCCTAGGTATAGAATAATCAATCATTAAAAATTAATTATTTGAAATAATTGAGCTGATCAACTTTTCTTTCCTCCAGGACAACCTTGTGTGGAAGCGAGCCTTCCTGGTTCTGGGCTTTGCTGTGCTAGCTGTGTTCAGCAGTGTTTATTTTGGCTTCCCAGGGTCAGGAGGACTGTCCACACTTGTCATGGCTTTCCTTGCAGGCATGAGATGGAGTGACAAGAAGGTGAACTTCATTGTAATTTCATCTGCTCATGACTCCTTTTTAATAAAATTCCTTCTTTTCAGCTCTTTCTTAATGTTATACTAACAAACTTTTTTATCATAAGAGCCATTTTCTATACATACACAAATGTATACCCAGTGTCCATATGCATATGCCTTTCACCCATACACACCAATCATTATATGACTTAGTGTCTTTGCTTAAAATATACTACAGTCCTATGATCACAATCCATTCCTACTCCTTTATAGATGCAGGGCATTGTACTAGATGGCTGGACCACATTTAATGTGACCAGTTTCTCTCTCTCTCTCTCTCTCTCTTTCTCCCTCCCTCCTTTCTTCCTTTCTTTGTGGTGATATTTTATTTGTGGTGAAATGTGGTGATATTTTATTTGTATGTTAATAAATAAAGTTTGCCTGGAGATCAGAGGACATAGCCAGCCATAAACAAATCCAATCACTTGGCAATCAGAGTCTTTGTGTGTTCAAGGACACACTAGGGAACAACCAAGCGTGGTGACACACGTCATTAATCCCAGTACCAACCATGGAGAGCTAGAGGTCTGTACAGACAGGCAGTGACAAGGAAGTGAGGTAGCTGGGCTAAGAGCCAATGAGAAGGCAGAACAGCAAGGCAATAAAGGCGCAGGTTAGACAGGAAGAAGCTGGTTCTCTGGGGAAGCTACGGCGGTGAGGAGAGCTAAGGTTAGCTGGTGGCTCTCACTATTCCTCTGATCTCTACGGCTTTTACCCCTGTATTTGGCTCTGTGTTTCTTATTTAATAAGACTGTTTAGAAATTCGTATACATTTCCTTCCTTCCTTTTTTTTTTGTTTTTTTTTTGTTTGTTTGTTTTTTTGTTTGTTTGTTTTTTTTGAGACAGGGTTTCTCTCTGTATTTCCCTGGCAGTCCTGGAACTAACTCTGTAGACCAGGCTGGCCTTGAACTCAGGGATCTGCCTGCCTCTGCCTCCTGAGTGCTGGGATCAAGGGCGTGTGCTATCACTGCCCAGTGTGACCAGTTTCTTACCAAAACATGCTATGCTGTACTTCTATGTCACAACAGCCATTACTTCAATAAATGGACCCTTACACGTACCAGATGTCTTAGGTGCTTAGACGTTATCAATTCTATGTCACTCTTGCAGGCTACTAAGAAAAACACCGACAAACTATGATAGAAAATCTTAACTTGAAAAATGTTTTTAAAAAATATCTTCAAATCAACAAAATACTCTGTGTATTTTAAGGTTCTCCATAGGATAGATCTCTAAAAATAGAATTGCTCTAGAGAAGAGTATACTCGAGTATACATTTGGTCATATCAACTTGCTCACGTATACATTTGGTGGTATCACCTTGCCCTTTTAATAGGCTGAGCCAGTTTTCATTCCTAGTAATATTTTGTGAGAGGATCGGTTTCTGTCTTGGGTATTTTACTAACCTGATAGGTGAAATGTATGTCCTGTTTTGATCTAGTTTGTTTCTCCATGCATGAATCAATCACCATTTCATATGATGACTGGGTAGTACAGGAACAGCCTTTTCACACTTTTTGTGCGTGTGACACTTTAAAAACTGACTTTCCAGAACACTAACAATGTGAAGTGTCTCAGTGTGTGTTGCTTTCTACTTGTCCATGTTCATGTGTGTGTGTGTGTGTGTGTGTGTGTAAGAGAGAGAGAGACAGACTTTAAAAACTGACTTTCCAGAACACTAACAATGTTAAGTGTTGATGACAGTTGCTACTTTCTACTTGTGTGTGTGTGTGT
>CABHPQ010146436.1:0-13719 GCA_902168405.1 Peromyscus aztecus
CACACACACACACACACACACACACACACGACCTCTTTTTCTGAGTGTAAGAGTCAGAAATCAATATCTGTTATCATTCCTCAGGCACCATCCACCATCCTCTTGACACGCAGTATCTCTGTGTCCTGAGCTCACTAAGTGGGCTAGGCTGCCTGGCTACGAAGCCCCAGGGATCCATCTGTTTCTTCCTTCCCACTGCTGAGATCACCAGCACATGCCACTAGTCCCGCCTTTTTATTGGGTCTGAGAATCAATTTCCAGTTCTTATGCTTGCACAGTAAGCAATTCACAGATGAAGCCAGTCTTCCCAGCTGAGAGTCTGCTCTTCTGGAGTGAAACAACTTGTGATTCTATGTATTCTAAAGCTATGGTTCAAGTGAATTTTCTAGGTCACTCATCATCACTTCCAAAGTGCTTTGCATGTTCCATAAGTTGTCTATCTTAAAATATCACTGTTCTTCCAGAGGAAGAGTAAAGCAGAAATCATAAAGAAACAAAAAATTACCTTCACTTTTCAGTGAAGTTTGGAAACACTAAACATTCCAGAGATTGGCCTTCCTCATCCTCAAATTAGGGACACAAACATCCCATGGCCATAATAAATGTAAATGAGCACTGATTGGGTACTTGGGCACTTGCAACATTCCAGTTACACAAATTGCTTTGGATATATTGAAGCTTTTTGTCTTCCTAATAACCATTAAATGTGGGGATGTTATCATTTATATACCTCAGAGGAGGAAATACGTACATATAGTGTAAATAATAGCAGGTCCAGGATCAGAGGAACAGTGTGTTAACACAGGAACTGAATCTATTACTATTATAATGACCTTACAAGGCAGTTGCAATGGGTATGTCATATAGCATTACATTTAAAAACAGTAGCTAGTTTTTGTTAAATAGTTGTCATCTGTATTTGCTAAGGTAATCACCTTTCTTTTTAAAAAAAATGGTGTCATTTAAACTTTAAATAAGTAAACTGGGTTCCAAGAACATCCTGTGATAACACATGTTACCAGTAAGGAAATTAAGCAGTAAGAAGCTTAGTGATGTGTTTAACGTTTGTGGCTAGCTAGAAAGACAGAGTAACCCACTTAAATACACCTCCTGGTTCCTAGAATGGAATGGAATTCATAATCCTGCCACTAGTTAATTCAAAGTCAAGAGAAATGGAGAGCATATGGACTGTGTAGAATCCAAGAAGCACCAGGGCAGGGACCCGTTCAGTAATACCTACCTGTTTTGGATAGTTTCCCAGCACTCCTGGTACTGGATGTGCTGTCGCCCCTGGTCAGCACCGTGATGCCCCCAAAACTTGCTGTTTTGGTCATGGTGGGCTTCAGATTGCGGTTGGAGCTGTCAGAATCTGTGCTGCTCCAGGCCCGCTGCTGGTCGGACCACCTGAGCTCCGTCTCTGAGCTGCTCTGTCGGCTCCCGGAAGTTCTTCCGGAACTGTCTCTGTTACCCCTGCACAGCCATCAGAGAGATTCATGGGGACAGAGTTATGCATCAGGACGGGGTGGGTGGGCATAGGGCCCTTAGTAGAATTGTCTCCTACACTCTTCTCATGGACTCTTTAAACAGACCCCCCCACACACACCATCAACAGTGTGACAAATACCTGAATGACATAAAGACACATAACATATGACACATGGCACACATTATACATGGGAAAACCAAACCTAGAGACACCATGATCCCTCTGCCAGTGAAGGAGACACAGTTGAGGACAAGTGCTGTAAAATATAATTGTTAGCTTCTCTCTCTGAGAGGAAAGTGGGTATGCTGTCCTGACTCGAATCAATAATGAATTCATATTCAGAAGTAATTATCATCTTACATAATTCTAAAAATAATTCCCGGGCAAGAAGTTTTTTTTTCTTCTTTAGCGTTAAGTAATTGGCCTTGGAGAAAAGCTATTTATTAATTCATTTTCTAACTTTATGTTCTGTGTGATATCTTTGTTCAGCAAGATTTTGACAAAAGAGCTATCACAGAATTACCATATGAACACACACTAAGAATTTGCTTTGAGAGTTTGACCATAGAAGTCTAAGGAAACAACTTGTTATCCTTCTCGGGTAGAAAAGTTTATGAAAACACCAGAGCTGACACTACTTTGGCATGAGGTTTTCCAAGGGCATCAGTGGAAATTTCAAATGCCTCTTGAAGTGAAAGCACACATTCATTCAAAATACAGCTAATATAATGAAAGCTAACCAACAGCTAAAGCTGAATTTCGAGGACTCCAGAGTTTCTTCAAGGAATATGTAAATTGGCACATGTTTTGTGAGGAAATTTGTAGTTCCATTGGTTCCCAATCTCCTTAAGGAATACCTTTGTGCATATTTACAAAGCTTTTGCTTTTTTTTCCCCCTGTGGAAATAATGCATCATTAAAGTACCCTGGAATTCTCCTGGGCTATAAATGGGTGAAGGGGACACCAGTCACAGATAATAAGTGTAATTGTAACCTCGTATCAGTATGGGATGTGATGCAGTCAATGCTTGAATCAAATCTCAACCCCAGTCAGAAGCTCTGCTTAAAAACAGCCCTTTTAAGCCAACAATGTCCTGTGGAGCTACTAGCAGTGTGTGTAGATATCTGATAGAAATACTCTGGCCAATGAGCAGAAGCAGCACCCAGGTTTTAGCTCCTGTTTCAACATATGAAACTTTGGTTTGTGTCTGGGAAGATTAAGAAGGGAAATGGATTTGAGAATTAGGGCAAATAGGAGCTTTGAGAAGCAAGGGAGGGGTTGAATAGAGAAATCAGAGAATAAAAAGCATTTTCATGAGGCATTGGGGATGAAAATACCCCTCATCAATGTTGTCTTCCAATGTCTATTGTCAGAGTCTTGGGGATAGTTGGTTTCAGAAGTGACAGGCACCAAAGAAGAGACATGATATACAAAGGAAGTTGCTCACCAATGGCCAGGTGCCTTTCTTTAATTTACACACTCTTAGAAATGTAAGGAAGCTATTGCAGCTGTTGTACAGAAATTGGTTCTGTTCTCCAGTCCAGTTTGTTCTTCAAAAATCCAAGTTCAACTATTCTTTTCTTGTATAATTCTGATTATGTTGACCTATCTTTGACAAAGTACAGCCAAACCATTCCTTAACAACTGTGAATGAACCAGGAATGGGACAATAACCTCTTCTGTAGATGATCTGGGAGATTCATTATAGGGAAACATTGGCTTGAAACTCTGGGGTGCTACTGATCCTCAACATGCTGAATGAGGCAGAAAGAAACCCTCCAAATGGGGTCAATCATTTGTTCCATCACTGACCCTTCTATTTGTGACTTCGGCACCTCCATGGCAGGAATGTAGACTTGCAAGAGTACCAGTGTGGCTGAGAGTGTCTTCTCAAAGGAGGAGACCTCCATTTTTCCTGGATTGTAGTTGATACCCTTTGGCATGGTAGAGCTGTTTCTAGCAACTCTATGAGCTCACCAGAGTTGAACTACATCCCCTCATTCACTAAGTGACCTAAGATACTCTTCTATGATACCAGCTCAACTCATCATCCTAAGCCAGGATCTACGCATTTTTTAGAGGGGGGAATTTAAGTTTCTACTTTTAGGAGATCCCATAAATAGAACTCAAATTAATATGCATAATTATTTATGGTTTCTAGATATGTACAAGTATAAATATAACTCTTATTTTTCTATCTATTGGTTATTTATCCCAACAATAGCAAACTGGGTTCTAAAATGAATTCTAAGTCTACTTGGAATCATAAACATTACAGAAGAGCACTTACTCAAATGCTTTCCCACTTTTCAAAATTCAGCTTGGTCTTTTCTAATCAACCTCTAGGAAAATAATGGCCACTGGAGCTGGTCCTTTTGTAGATAACTAGTCTTCTATTCCACAATAGTCATAAAGCAGATATACATTTTATATTCTGTTTCTCTGCTTATTGATAATTGCTTATATTTTCTTTCATTTGTGAAAATTATGTTTTTATTTTCTCCAAATGAGGGGTAATATGTACTCAAAATCACCTTTACAAGGCTCTATGTGCCCTGAGTTTCTTGGACTTAGTGACTGGGGTAAGTGATGGGTTCCATATTGTGATTGCTTCCCTGAGTATACCACAGCTCTGCTACAGGGTAACTTGGGAGTTGTGTCAAAGGAATTGGCTTTTAAAAAGTTTGTGTCTAAGCTGTATTACAAAGTGTGTGAGCTCAGGGTCTGGGCTTCCAATGGAAAAATTCAAGGTCATTCTCTTAAACGTTTAAATGTGCAAAGGGGGAATATCTAATGATGTGCAAGGAACTTGCTGGAGCAGTGTTCAGCCTAGGAAAGTTAGAACTGAGAAAACTTCCCACTTCTCTTTTTCCACTAAGGCCTGATGGAACAAGAGACCTCCACTAATGGTGAAGACCTCAGTTCAAACTCCTAACAAAAGGCTTAGCAGAAGCACACAGTTAGTTCACTTTTCTTCTTTTTTGAAATTGGTAAGAGTTTGTTTGGTGTTTAGCTTTCTTCTAACAGAGTTGACCCTGTATTTAGAAATGTATCCGTACATACACAATAGATACTGACTATTTGAAATATTTTATTATAGTTGGTGTATGTTCATGTACTAAGTCATGTGTGTATGTATGTGTGTGTGTGTGTGCATGTACCAAGTTCCGTGTGTGTAACTCAGAAGACACATACATCTAGTTGTGTAAGTTCCCTCTTTCTACCATGTGGGTCCTGGGGATTGAACTCAGGTCATCATGCTTAGTAGTAAGCACCTGCATTCCCTAAGTCATCTGGTAGGACCAGATAATGAATGTTTTTAATAACACTGTTCACAGCTGGCCTTATAAAGCATGTCAGGCGGACATTTAAGACAGTGGTGAAAAATGGGGACGGCTCGTCTGCTGTCACAGAGGTGTCAGCCTAACATAGAACACACACAAAAAAATAATAATTAATTCCTTCCCCTCACTCCACAGATCTTGGTTTAAATAGTCCTTTATAATTGAAAGAAACTTCATAATTTCCTTTTAGAAATTAAGTAGGTGCTTAAGATAGTGTTTGAAAACCACCAGCCACCCTAGTAGAGTTATCATCAGTTTAGATTCTGGTATTGGGAATGTACATATATTTGTAGCCTTTCAGATAAATTTTAACTCTGCTTAATTTCTCAAAGTGGGTTTGAAAGTGTTCAACCAGTTTAAACAGAGAATCATCCACATGGAGATGCTTTTGAGAAGATCCCAGAAGGAGGATACACAGAATTATGGCATCCCAGTGCTACTTCTTACCCTGTCTAGTTGTGTATCAAACGCTATGAGAAGAGAACTGAACAAATTTTATTCCATGAACAGAAATATTGCATACTAACACTTATATTTCACACGGATTCTGCCACATCATCTGAAAACACAGTTTACAAAAGGAAACCATACCAACCGAAAGAGTTGTCTTTTCTTATAGGTCTCATTGCATATGTGAACGCCTTCTTGGAGCCTACTGGGAATGAAAAACATGATGTTTATGACACAAAGCCTAAAGGTATGCAATGCCCTGTGCGGAATGGGTGTGCACTTCACCGCAGCACACCTTGCTTGTAAATCAGTCCCACATATTAGGATTTATCTGTGTGATGTTCAAGTTTGTATGAATGAATTCATGGCAGCATGTAAGGCTGTCGCCCTATCCTATGCTAGATAGAGGGGTAAGGGAGAAATGTGGAAACAGAAAAGGGGATACAAAAGCCTGGTAGACCCAGGATAGAAATTTATTAGACACATTTGTTGAGATTTTCCTTAAGACAGCTATAAAATTATTTGTTAATCATTTGGATTCACGGGAAATACAAATATTCCAGAAGTAAGTGTCCAATATACAATTTGTTTTTCCTGAAGGGACATTCAATTTGCTATTTCCTTCTTGGACTATCAGGACATGTTCATATAGGCAATGGGCATATATGACCAATTATTAGAATGTTGAATATGATCCAACTTGAATATCTAGGGCATTTAAGAATCTGTGGCTAGGATTAGGGAATATTGTAGGGAAATGATCGGTTAGATGACTTAGAAATATGTTTCCATGGAAGTGTACTGTCTATACTCAATGTCTCTGGTGTGGATGCAACATTTTGAAATGCTTCAGGTCATTACCAAGATAACCAAATTATGGACTCTCAGTTTTACTAAAAATGGGAAATAGGTGGCCCAAATTGTTTTAATTTAGAATGAACATATTTTACCTTTTTTTCCACCTGAAAGATGTGATTCTCTCAACATTGCCAACTGCTAATACAGTGACTTTTTTCTTTTAGTTATTAGTTATCTCTAATGTCAGGTTTAAATTCTGAATACTAGCATTTAATCAGCTTCAATTTTAATCAGTCTTATAGGGACACCCATTATGCTGACCCCTGAAATCAAATTAACAGCTGCTTTATTTAGGAATCCTGTGTTTCTAAATCAAGTTCAGATTTTGATTAATGTTAAACGTGGTTAGTAAGCTCATGTCACTTCCTTCATTTGTCTGGACTCCATAAAATTGAATCACGGGGACATTTTAATAGCTGTGACAGTTTTAAACTGTTTCAGAGAGGTACGTTCTGAAAGGTTATGTTTAAAATGTTTGCCCTTGACCCCAAGACACTCTATAAACTCCATAACACTCTATTTATCAAGCACCTTCCCGGCTAGGGCTTAAGCAAGCCTGACCGATAAACGTGAAAGTGCTTTAGATGAACTTTTCACATCAGCCCTTTCGGGGAGACAGGGAGACTTTTATAATTTGAAATTTAAAATCATAGTAATCTGTTTCTTTCTTTTTTTCATAGCTATTTAAGGTGATAAGACATACGAAATGGCTGAACACACTTTCAGCAGCCTGGCCAGTAAGACAGAGGAGCTGAATGCCCACATGGTCTCTGCTCTCTCTTATCTCATTTCAAGGCTGCAGGGATTACATCTTCGGGAGAGCCAGAAACAGAGACTTTGATGGAAAATGCTTCTGCCTCTGTCTGGAAGTAACTGAGAGAACTTTTTCCCCATAATCAAACTGTTTTTAAACATATCAAGTAACATATATGTGATATATATGCGTGCATACATAGATATATGCATGTTCTCATACATATATTCAAGTATACACTTATATATGCAATACATATGAACATGAGAATGTATAGGACACATGACAAACCATTCCTCTAAAGACACAAGAAACATAAATTTCATTTTACCTGTTGTCCAAAAATAGGCTTTCCTGGGAGCAAACTGACTGAAAAATAAAAATAAAAAAAGGCACCATGTCAGATGTGCTGCATTGGCCGAACTCTCTCAAATCCTTGCCTGATTTTAAAACTACTTTCCCTTCCTAGGGGAAAAAGATTAAAAAAATTATGTACAAAAGATGAGTATTTTAAAAGGAGAAAAATAGGTTAGTGTTGTTGGCAGAGTAACCAGCTCTCAGCAACACAGGGTATTTTCCCATCAGGAACTCTTCAAGAATGAACGCATTAAGTTCCAGGTCAGGATCAAGGTCAAAAGAGAAATGTGAGTGAAACAGCTGGAGAGACAGGAGACTGCTGAGTCCTGAGCAGCCATGCAGCATCATATACCAGTCAAGGGCACAGGTTCAAATCAAGACAGGAGAAGCAGATTCAACATGACCCTCCTAGGGACGGCAAAGCTGTGAAACCAAATCCTGAAATCCCTGTCTCAGTGCGATACACTGAGAGAGTGTGTATCCTCATGGAAGAGAGAGACTACAAGTCTCTCAAAATTGAAGAAATGTCATCAGTTATTCTTCTGAATTAGAGGGGAGGAGCAGAACAGAAGACAAACATTGGCCAATAGAAACTAATTTAAAAAACGCTATCCAGTGTTTTTTTTTCCTCTGGTTTTTCACAGAGAAAGCCATCAGCTTTCTTGTTTTACTTCCTTTACTGACCCAACTCTAGGGAAGATAAAGTTCTACCATCTTTATCTGCTGAGAAAAGATGAATCGGGTTAAATTTAAACAAAGAAGAGAAGTCTATGTAGAGTAGAGATGTGCTCATGTAACAGCACTCTGTGCCTGGGAAATAATTGAGAACTGTATTCAGTGTTAGGTGTTTATCTGTCTATGCATCATTTTCTGTGTGTAAAATGAATAAGTGACCTATAGAATGGATAAATAGGAACCTAAGAGATCCGCTGCACTACAGAAATAGCAATGACTCTTTGGCAACTCTATGTGCATGTGTGCACATATCCATGTATGTCTGTGCACATAAGTATGTGCATGTGTGGAAGCCAGAGGACAAGTTCAGGCATTGTTCCTCAGGGGCTGTCTATGTTGTATTCTCTTGGCTTGTTGCTTAAAAACTATTTTGCATTTGTGTGTGTGTGTGTGTGTGTGTGTGTGTGTGTGAATTTTCGAGTATGTGTGCATGCCAGTGTGCACATGTAGGGTTCAGAAGACAACTAGCAGGAGTCATTTCTTTCCTTTCTTCAGGTGTGTATTTGGGCCTTGAACTCAGGTTGTCAGACTTGGTGACAAGTGCCTATACCTGGAAGCCAACTCACAGATCTCCACCTTGCTTTTTTGAAATAGGGTCTCTCATTGACCTAGAACTCACCAAGAAGTCTAGGTTAGTTGGCTGGAGACCCTTGGATCCACCTGTTTCTGCCTCCCCCAGGGGGGTTATAAACATGTGATATCGTGTCCCGCAGTTTCTTGGTTGAGTTTGGGGGGTCAAACTCATGCCCCTATGCTTTGCCCACTAAACCATCTCCCCAGTCCCTGTCAGCAATTCTTCAAATTAAACTTGCAGTTCATGAAGCCAGCACTCAGAGAGGCAAGGCAGATATTGTTTTCCACTTTCATTCTGACAGTGAAACCACTTTCTTCCACTAAGCCAAAGGTTATGTTTAGACATGAGGTCTCCTCAATGGCTGGGAAGAAAGAAGTCAGTGGTCTTTGTAATGTTACCACCAGGCCCTGGAATTGGAGAATCAATCTATTTGACGAAGTTGATCAAAGACAGTCTGACATCTTCAGACTTTTTAACCATAAAGCGTTTGGGGAGGAGAAATTCAACAACTTCAGTTCTTTGAGTGAAAAAGCAAGACACCAACAAGTCAAAGATACTTGTCCCCAAAACCGTCCTTCAAGAGTCTGCATCTGAGTGTTTAGAAAGATCCTGAAAAGCAGCCTCCCCAGGGTCCCCACATTCTCATAAGTGAGACAGCTATGGGCTGTGACTCAGTGGCTGGTGGAAATAAACTTTGGAAAAGGGAGTATTAATAACTTGCACATTTAATGGCAGAGAAAGATGAAAGTGTCACAGTAATTAAGTACAACATTTAAAGCTGTCACTTATGTGCATACCCGAATATTTAAAAAACTCTTTTTTTTTTTCAGAGAAGAAAATGCTTTTGCTTAATGGATTAGAGTTCTCCCCCACATCCCACTCCCACTGTGCTCACAGCCTGTGCCCTCTCTGCAGCTCTCAGAGGACAGACCCCACACCTGCTGGAGGGTCCAGCAGGAGCCTTCTGGGAGCCCTATCAACATACCAATGTCTTCAGCAAAATTCCTTCCAGGCAAGACAGGTCTTTCTCAGATACCCTGCTTTGTTAACCAGTTTTCCCAAGGTTAGTAACATCAGGTGGAAAGGACCAGAAAAATGAGATTAAATTCTCACCAAAGAAATCATTATATCTTCAAATATTACTGACAATAGAGACATACTGCTTTATTATTCGAGAGCTAAATTTGTCTGCACACTTACAACTATTTGACTCTCAGGTAGCAGTCTCATCTCAAGATACCAAGCTTTGGAAATCATATTTGAAATTGTTTCTGGCAACATGCCTATTTTGTTCATGTGGCTGCATATATAAAAACACACACAGACACACATGCACACTGCTTCTCAAACACTCACATCTGAGGCACCAAGACACTTCCTCAAAACACTAGATAACATTTCTAATTTTAAAATAAACTTGAGTTTTGCTGAAGTGTAAATAAGATGTCTGAATTCTCTATTGTTAGCTCCGGAAAATGTACGCATATATTTGATATTTGCGTAACCACTATTTAAGTAATAATTGCTGAGCAAAACTAGTTTGTTCATTCTGCTTTTCTTTTTAATTATAAGAAAATAAAATCAAAGAATAGTTAGATTAGACTTCTAAAACACAGGGCCCTTATGCTGGATCCTTTGCATTGGCTTAATAGTTGGCTTAATGTAAAGTAACTATTATTTTGTGAAAAATGATCTTTTCATTATGAAAAATGATCAACAGTCTGAGTGGTGATAACAATCAGTCAGCTAGAGAACTGTAAGTACATAGATGAGTGTCCCATGAAGTGGGCTGTCAATGTGTGAGTGGTGAGGAAGATGTGTTAAGGTGTATATGTGTTCAAGAAAGTTCGTCTGGCCATGTTCCATCCTTGAAATCTTGAGTTGACAGATGCTGTGGCAGCATCTTGTGACTACTGAGTCACCTCTTCTTCCTTGTTAACACTCACAGTCTTCCCACATTGACCCGAGGTTGGTCTGTGTATTCGACAGTATACAGTGGGAGGGGACACGGTCACCTCCAAGATGACATTGTCAGAGATGGTTGCTTCCATTTGCCTCATGACTCATATTCTCCTGGGGAAGTGAACTGCCATTTTTGGAGACATGCAGCAGTCTCCAGGGAAGCTCATCTCAAAGAAAATGACCAACTATAGACTGGTCCCAGGGAACAAGGGTGGCCTGCCAGTCACCACATGAGTAGATCTGGAAGCAGCTGGCAGTTACTCAATCAAACCTTCAGCTAAGAGCTGAAGGGAGACCTCTGTTACAGATTAGGCATTATGACCACCTGCCGAGCTGCACCTGATGCCTGACCCAGAGAGACAGTGGGGTCCTAAGTAGTTATTGTTTGCTTTATGCTGCTAAATTTGGGATTAACTTGTCCTATTCAGTAAAAAAGGTAACCACAGAGTGCCAGAGACAGGAGTATCTCTGTGGGCTAAGGGAATGACAGTGGGCATGAGTTTTCCCCTTTTAGGCTCTGAAGGATCAAGAGAACTCACAGAAAGGTATTAAACAATGGGAAGATTTTTTCCCCCTTAGAAACACAAACAACATCATTTTACTAATGATATTAAGGGTGTCACTCACTGTGTAGCATCTGTGAGTGTATTTTGAGTGAAGGACACTCATTTTAAAACCCTGCCCTGCATTATCAGGTTGCAGGTAGTGCCAGAAACAGACTGGCAAATGATGTGGGTCAAGGGTTAGTGAGGGATCGGCAGGAGCTTTGCACCGAAGCTCTGTTGTACTTAGATCTACTTTTTAGTTGAAAAGAGTGTTATCCATCCCTGTGGCCAGTGAAGCTTAATGTGGCCAGGAGTACCTCAGATATTTTTCCTGGTCCCTCTCTCCCCAACGAAGGAAAGCCATGTAGGCCTATTTTCCCTGTGGCCATCTTCCTGTGGAGTTAAGAATCATGGGTTCCATTCTTATTCCAGACAGGCATCTGAGATGGTGTTTCCTGGCACCTAGCTCCAACAATGGAGCATAACTTTATAAAGATAATAACAAAAAAAGGTTGTTTATGCCATGTCTGTATGATGGACCTTTGCTTCTCAATATATTGACACATGCACAAAAACTTGTCAGAAGCAGAGCGTGAGGGAAAACTGCTTGTATATAGGAAAGGACATGTAAAAGAGGAGGGAGTTAAAGACTAAAAGTCAAATGAACACTCTGGAGAAGTTGTCTCTACGAAGGTCTTCAGAAGCAGATGGGCTGCCTCCAAGCTCACTACATTCTCTTGCCCTGTCATGACAAGGGCGAAACTTTCCATCATTTTATTTTCTCTTCCAGTGAGAATATGTCTCATGATACATTCTGACCATAACAAGGATGTAAGTAGGCCACACATAGTTTCTAGACCTGCACCCACACCTCCAGCTATGCTAACCTTCATTTTCCTCTCTCGTGCTTTCTTAATTTAAGAGCTCTGGACCAGAGTATGCAATCATTCAATTTCTATTTCGGTGTGTTCAAGAAGAGTAGGGATATAAGGGCGAAACATAAAAGGCAGATGTTGCCTCTTCTACAGCTTCAAGCTATAGAATTACCACAAGTGGGGGTTGCTGACACTTGCCCTGGCTTGACGGGGTCTCCCCAAAACTGAGGAGCAAAGTCCAAGTGTCCTGCTGGCTTGGTGTGTCCTCCAGCAACAAGCCACAGCAACAGAGATTCAGCCTGACTGAGCATGCTGGAAGTGTTGACCACAGAGGACCACACTGGAGCATCCTCTACAGCCTGCAGAGATTGGGCTCCCTAACACCCGAGGAAGCTCCCAAGGGCTCCATAGAATAGAAATCTGTGGCAGTTTCTCCGTGATTTAACTTGTTAGCATTAAAATCCAGTTTTTAATTTTTATGTAACTAAATTGCGCTTGATCTTGAGCATAATGGGTAAAAACAATTTTTTAAATCCCAACCACATTTTCTTTGTTTTGTTTTGAATTAAAAGACATTATTTTGTGATTGTTGTGATTATTCCCTTGACAAATTGTTCATAGATTTGATTTGATCTGAAATCAAGAGGGGGAGTGAACATTATCATCTAGCTCTTGCATAATGAAGTGTACATATTTGCTAAGAATTCAGAAGATACTCTGTATGTGCTCCTGAGCACACACGCACAGGCATCTGTGCAAGCAAGCCTGTGTGGTATTTGCACATGGGTATGCCTGAGTCCTTGTGAGGAGACCAGAGATCCACAGATACTTTGTTCTATTGCTCTCTACCTTGCTGTTTGTAGTCAAAGTCTCTCCATGAGCCAGGAGCTGACAAATGAACTAGACTGGTTGGCCAATGAGCTCTCAGGATTGACCTGTTGCTGCCTCCCTAGTGCTTGTGTTACAGAAGTCTGCCCCCATGCCTGCCTTTAACAGGGGTGCTGGGGATCCAAACTAAGGCTCTCTCATGTTTGCACAGTGAGTATTATGCTCACTGAGCCATATCTGTGTCCCTAACATTGATTTTTTTTTAAATTCACTAGTAGGTGATCTATTGTCTACTATGGATGTAAAGGAATTTCAGAAACTGACAACCCTTTCTACATTGACTGTCTCTTTCAATGACCCAAATCCCATCTCTATCCCGGGAGCACATGCACTCTTGGCCTGTTTCCACCACATCCCTGAACCAGGTTCTTTCCCAGAAACATTTGTGTTTTCTGCTTTGTGATTCTCTCCTTGGTCCCAGCCTCTTACTCCCTGCCAGCTTCCTGTCTGAGAAAGGAGGGGCCTTTCTGCTAATGGAAGGACCGTACTCAAGAGGCAATTAAAACAACTACTCACATCATGTGCAAATATTCTCTCCCTCACTCTCTGATATTCCTCTTCTCTCTCTTCAATTGATTTACTTCGTCTGTCATCTCTAAATGGATGCATTCTGTTTTGCTGAACAGAGAAAAGAAATCAGGAGGGTTATCCATGTTGAGCTGTTAAGCAACTGTCAACTGAGAATAATAAATGCTCATTTAGATAACTGGAGCCTGACAAGCCCTACCCCCTCTGCTCCCTGAGGAGGCTAGGCCAGGGGATATGAACTTATGTATGCATGTGTTTGTGTTTGTGTGAGTGTGTGTGTGTGTGTTTATGTGTGCCTGTGTGTATGCACATGTGTGTGTGTGTGTGGTATGTATATTTGTATGCCTGTGTGTATCTGTGTAT
>CABHPQ010146436.1:13729-24893 GCA_902168405.1 Peromyscus aztecus
ATGTATGTGTGATGTGTATATGTGTATGTGTGTGTGTGTATGTGTGGTTGTATGTGTGTATGCATGTATGTCTGTGTGTGGATGTGTGTGGACATGTTGACATAAGAAGGATGTGCTACTCCTGGTTAATCATCTATGAAGGAAAGCAGAATGAATATTATAAAAATGAGCAGCCTTGCATATGCCTTGGGAATTGGTCCAGAGATGGGATGTCCAGGAATAGTCTTTTTTCCCTTTGCTGTACGTGCCTGACCACAACAGGAGGCAAATTGTTGATGGAAAGAGTGAAGAGTGAGTTCAGGGGGCCTGAGGGATGAAGTGGCTGTGAATATTTGGGATCTCCAGAAAGAATAAGAAAACAGAGAAAGTAGGAATCTGAAAGGAACCTGTGGCTAGTCTCTAGCTCCTAAGGTTTCTTTGTTCGCTCAGTGGCTGATCTGTGAACTGCCTGGGGAACATAAGCTTGGCCTAGAAAACCTGTTTGTTGATAACGGTCAATGCCAGTGCAAAGAAAGCTAAAATAACAATCCAAAGGACCCAGCATGAGAACTACGAGTCCTCACCCTCTCTGACCCACTCCCTGCATCTCAGCTGCCCTCCCACCTATTTGCCATTTTGGACAAAATACTCTCTGCACTAAGTGCATTCATCCACGCATTCATCAGACACCCACAGAGTGTACAACACAGGCATGTTTTGGAGTCAACAAGAGCCCCGGTGCAGCTCAGGGCTGGGGGCAGCAGTGGTGGGAGACAAGGAGGTACAAATGAGGAATAGACTTTTTATGTATCTTTTTTTTTTTTTTTTTTTTTTTTTAAAATCACATTCAGAGATGCACACGCCGGCTCAGGGTGACTCACTTTGAGTAATTAATATGAGATCTTGAGTAAGATACATATTGTCTTACCTTTATGAATTTTAAAGCAAAGGCATGTTTCAAAAATATCTATTTGGATTGTCAGACACCAAGTACAATTGTCAGGGCGCTCTCCTGACTTTCTGATGTTCTTATTGTCATTGTCATTGTTTTCTTTTTTGATTCTGTCATTTCTTGCTTGTAACCTCCCTCCCTCCTACCCACGCAGAGGAGAGATCCAGTAAGGTCTCTTTACCTTTACTCAAGGACCATGATTAGTGCTCTTGATAGATAGAATGACATAGTGTTTTGTCACAGGCAAAATACACAGGGATCAGTTTCTGCTACACTTCATGCAAACGAGCAAACACGTTACATAGACCATAAAACGCGGGAAGAAGGGTGGGAGACTAGAACGTAAACTCGATGCTTTTCTGTGAAGACTTATTTTTAGGATAGTTGCAAAATCCTCCTGTCCTCACCATAACAAGGTATGTTCTTTACAGCTACAGCGGTGGCTCATCCGTCCTCATTGATAATCCAGCTCAAATTGTGCACAACGGAAGGACAGAGCTGTAGGGAGTGGAGCGACTGGCAGAGTTACACAGACATCTGGAAATGCAGCTGACAAGCTTATTCCCACAGCTCGGAGCTTGCGGCATCCCAACCCCCACCACAACATGCAGCAATGACTGCGCCAAGCACCACCCATGCAGCCCAACACAGAGCTTCTGCTAAGCAACTGGGGCAACACCATGTGGCTACCCACTGAATGCCAGAGGGGGAGGCAATGGAGGCCAAGGGGTTGGAGAGAGGGCAGCAGTTGTCAGAGGCAGAGGGGAGGGCTGGGAAGCAGGAGAGGACCACAGAGGGATAACAAGAACATCAATCAGCCCACCTTCAAAAACAACAACGTCAGCCACTCTCAAACTTGAGAACCAACCTGATTGTCTTCTTTATCAATACTAGAGTTATCTCGCTTCAAGATAAACCGCTTCTGGGATTCTTCACTTTTTTCATCTTTTAAATGTTCACAAAACCTTTGCTCTGGTCTGCCAGCAAAGTAAAACATATCAATAAAAGAAGTATTTTTTTTCCCATCTGATTAAACTTAGTTCTTAGTGTGTTTTCCCCCACAGTGGCATTTAACTTAAAAGAAGGAGAGGGAAGGAGAGAGAGGACAGGGGTTTATACTTGGTTGTGAAATTGGAATTGCTGGCAATATACAGGTAGGTCATAACATGTCACTTTACATGTGGGTTACAATACCTTTTGTTATTTCCAATTCAGAACCTTGCTCGCTGCATGCCCATCACCAGGGATGAACTTACAGAAACAGTAAAGCTCCCAACACATGCAGCGCTTTGATGCTTTTCTTAGTTGTTTTGACCTTTGGTAGCTCTCTAACACACAGAATTTTCCCATGCATACCCTCAAGCAAATATGCAGTTATTTTTAGTGCTCCTATTTTCTGGTATTGGGGACTGAATCTAGAGACTCTAGCAGGGTCTCAAACTCTGAGCTGCATCCCCTGCCTTCTCTTTACTTTTCATTTTGAGACCTGATCTCACTGAGTTGCATAGACTGGTCTTGAACTCACTTTGTAGCTCAAGTTGGTCTTGAGCCAGTGGCTTCCTGCCTCAGTCTCCTAAGTGGGTGGGATTACAGGTTATGCCACCAGGCCCAGCTAACATACTTAAAACATAACATCTGTCCTCTCACTCACATCTGGCCACTGCCTCTTAGCACACGCTGAGAGTCTTTGGGGTCCACTCTGAGAGTTTTGTTTACAGCTGTTCCTCTACTCCCAATAATGAATGCTCTGGAATTTGGCTTCTTTAGCCCCTGACCTTCTGGTCCATGTTTTCTAGATCAGGTCAGTTATTAAGAAAGCTGACGACATTTAGTTTAAACAACTTATTTGTGATTGGTGTGCAGGGAATTAAGTAGTTGCATACTACTGACTGGTCAAGTGATTTTGCCAAATCTCTTAATTATTATGGGTTAGTTCCCCATGATTGGCACTTCACACACCCTACACCCAACAAATGAGTTGAGGCTTGGGGGTCATCACAGAGGACATGCTGAAGTGTTCGTCTCTGGGTTGAGAACAGCTGTCTCATGACTTTGGGAGTTCCTGCCTCTGCTGATTTACTAGTATCACAGAGGAAGCCACTTTATAGTGGCTACGTTCTAAAATGGGTGACTAGCAATTAAGAAAATGTCTCCTCACAAACAGCACTTTGGTGACAAAAGGAATTGTGTCTAGTTCAAGTCAGAATGAGAAGCACCTTCTCCTCGACACTGGTCCATACATTAGGACAGCAGTGAGAAGCAGGCAAGGGGAGAAAAGCTCAGCTTGTGCTAGCTACAGTGCAGAAGATCTATGAAATGATGCCATCCTCATGTCCCATTGTGTTGGTAAAAGTGGGGTGCAGAAGGAGATGGCCTTTTTAAGATGAGGAAAGCATCCCTCAGTGATTATTTTGATTCCATAACTATAGATTTGTCCATGAAACCACAGCCATCAAACTGTGTGGTTACATCCCCATGGACATGGTGGTGCAGTCCCTCTGACTATACTGTGCACAAAGGGCTGGAGGTGAGTTCTGGGGGCAAGGTCCCACCCCTCAACTTAAAGAATCAAGGAGCCTCATCACATCATCTCGACGATCAATGTAAACATTTTCCACCAAACTTAAAATATAATAAAATATAACAAATGATCTGGAAGTGGAAATGGGACATTAGGAATGAACAAAGTTGATATAAGGTCGTCAGTGTATGCATGGTTCCCTTACTGTACAGTGAAGTCTTATGATGGCAACATGTTCAGTTACAGTTTGGGGTAAATGACAACTTCCCCAAATGATTTACTGTCCTGGCATTTCCAACCAACGTTTCTTTGGCTCTTCTATCATTTTCTCCCCCATAGCAATTGAAACGAGGATGTCAACTTAAATAAAGATGTTGATTTCATCAATGTTAATTACATCATATCAGTGTTAATTAGTCTCTTCTGATATCCTCAGGCACTAGTCTGTTAAGCCCTAAGAAATTATTTACCTAAATCTACAGCTATCCTTTTTGTATTTGTTTCTAACAGCCTGCAAATATTCACACACAAATGAGAGGACCTGAGAAGATGGACATTTAGAGGCATGGGCACAAGGTAAATTTGTTTAGCCTAATTTCTTCTTTCAAGATAAAATGTATTTGAGTGAGATTTCAGAATGCTAGCTGGTAGGTAGCTTATGTGGGTTGGACACTGTTTCCTTACAAACCATAATCTTTAGTGGCCATATCCAAACCTGGTGCCATGAATAAATTAATCATTCAATGTATGGACGAGAGACAATTTCACTTAGCTGTGTACAAATCGTTAAAGCTCAGGGACTGATCAAGAGTCACTCAGTCAGATATGAAGTCACAATTTCTGTAATTATAGAACAGGACATCAGAGAGTTTGGTTTACTGGAGCATAAATTCAAATTGAAAACAGAAAGATCATTAAACATTGAATTTATGTTTATTAATCATTAAAATCTTCTTACAAAAGTCCGAGTTTCTTGGGTAGGGAAGAAATCTCAATCCTCCTCATTTTTGGCTCCTTATTCCAAGAACATCTTAGTGTAAAGTGTGATAGAGTTCTATTTCAGCGTTCCTTCTGAAATCTCATTTCATTATAGTGCTGTTATTTATAGCAACATTTATCACATATATGTATGTGTGCATGAAAAATATTTGATAGCATGACAAAACTTAATCAGAAGGTGTGTTGTTATTCATAACAAATACGAAGAATATTTCATACTTTGATATATATTATACAAAATGCATTCTCAGTGATTGATTTGAAAGTTATCTTCTTTAATTATATTTTCAAAAAAATATTTCAGAAAAATATTAGCTCCATAAGGTTTCTTGAAAAATATTTTAAATGCTCATAAAGTAATTTTGAAATTTGTTTAAGAATAATTAAGCAAGTGTAGTAACTTTTTTTCCAGGTTGGCTTTATGGAGAACTGTTCATGACTTTAGACCTAACCAAAGTATAAATTGAAATACTACAGTAATTGAATTAAAACTACTGACAATGGGCCATTGAATCACAGCTATTTAAAAAATCACTTTTACAACTAATTGAACAAGTATTATTTCTGAGTCATAAGATGAATAACACTGAAGTAATACATTTAGGGAGGTTTTTCAAAGGGTAATGAATTGCTTTTAGTCTGTGAATACAGGGATGCAATTCAAAAACAATTTTCAAAGCTACAGAAAAAAAGGCCACTCATTTATTAAATGATGATAAGTGGACTTTGCTATGTCCCTCATGGACACGTATCAATTTGTCTCTTTTTTTAGAATTTGCTTCATGAGATATCATGTCTACCTTTCTATGTATCATTGCTAAAATGCATAGGAAATAAAATTAATGCTTAGTTTATATGAGTAATAGCTTCCTTATCACAAGGTAAAAAATCCTTTTCCCACAATCTATAGCACATATGGCAGAACCCCTGCTCCTGTATAGTGAATATGCCTTCATCTCCTGCCATCATCCTGGCCTCTCGGGGGAAAAAATGAATATTTAAGTTGATTCTGCATTATTCCTCCTTTAAATGGAACTCATGGAAAAGAGGGTAGCTGGTGACGATCTCTCTCCTACTCAATCAATTCCAATCTTAGTTAAACATTTTTCCCTAGAAGCTTTAAAAGTGAACATTCATTGTTACTCCTCTTTTGAATCTTGTGCTTATCTTTAAGTATTTTAAACAGTTTAGTCTCACTATTAGGCTCTTAAGACCAAACTTGTCACTCTTCTTCCAAATAGTTCTGCTGAATCTTGCCCTCCCTACACAGAAAGGAAGAACTGCACTCTCTTGAATGGGGGTGAGAGTGGGGGTGATAGTTGGGAGGGGGCATGATAGTCAGTAGTGGGGGTAGGATAACAGAGGCCTTAGCATGTGACCTAGCCTACAGGAAAAGTTGAGCTGTATATCTCAATATACAAATACCATTGCACAGAGGGAGAGATCGGCTGGACAGTGAAGTAAACAGCAAAGGATTTTGATTGTCAAATGTAAATAAACCTAAGAAAACTGTGAACATGTCCATTAAAATGTTCACGGGGTGGATCTGTGACTGAAAATAAATAAACAAGTGCTGTGGGATGTTCTGTATGGCAAATGTGTTGCTCTGATTGGTTAATAAATAAAACACTGATTGGCCAGTGGCTAGGCAGGAAGTATAGGCGGGACTAACAGAGAGGAGAAAAGAACAGGAAGGTGAAAGGAGACACTGCCAGCCGCCGCCATACAAGCAGCATGTGAAGATGCCGGTAAGCCACGAGCCATGTGGCAAGGTATAGATTTATAGAAATGGATTAATTTAAGCTATAAGAACAGTTAGTAAGAAGCCTGCCATGGCCATACAGTTTGTAAGCAATATAAGTCTCTGTGTTTCCTTGGTTGGTCTGAGTGGCTGTGGGACTGGCAGATGAGAGAGATTGTCCTGACTGTGGGCCAGGCAGGAAAACTCTAGCTACAAACAAGTCCTGTGCCCTTATTGAATAATTATATTTCACCATTTCTCATATCAGTCTGTCATTTTATTCCACTTCATTTCCTTTTGAATGATATTATGTGCTATACTTTAGAACAAGGAGTGGAAGTGTTTTTAATTAGCTTTATATATATTTTGCACTTATTTACTATTTCCTTTGTATGTACACTTGGGTACCACAATGCCTGTGTGGAACTCAGAGAACAACTTGCTGGAGTCATTTCTCTCCTTTGACTATGTGAGATCTAGGGATCACACTCAGGTCATTTACAGACTGAATCATTTTGCCAGCTTTTTGTACCTTTTATTATTAGAATTTTTCAAATTTGTGTTTAGAATTTTGTATTTTTTGCAAAATCATTTTTTCTTTTGTATATATGTATAGTGTAGGTATATACATGTCTGTGTGTATTCATGTGTGGCAGGTTACACATACACCTATGTACATGTTTTTGGAGGCCAGAAGTATACACTGGGTATCTCCCTCAATTCCTCACCACCTTATACTTTGAGACACCATCTCTCTCTGCATCTAGCGCTCACTGATTCAGCTTACTAGCTAGCACACTCCAGGGGTCCTCCATTCTCCTGCTCCCCAACACCGAGACTATAGGTATGGAACCATTCATGTCTTTTTATTTGACTTCTGGAGATCCAAAGTGAGTTTCTCCTGCTTTTTGTAGATCAAACCATTTTGCTAGCCATTTTCTACCAAGTTCTTTTGGGGTGGTTCAGTGTTGATGGACATGCAGGCTAACAAGGTCCCGTGGGCTGCCACAAATGACACAGCAAACTACTCAAAGGCAACTTGGGTCTGTAAGACTCTTACGTTGATGTTTTTGCTTTGGCAAAATTACTGGGTTATATGGATGAAGAAACTTAAACATGCCAATTTGCCTTGATAGTGTGATTATATTTCTAAGAAGGAATCCAAAGGAAATGGGTGTAAATGAACACCAAATTCCATTTCATAACAATAGAGGAGTGAAGATCTGTCCTGTACTGCATGACGAACTTGAGGCCAGTTAGAGTAACATGACGTCCTCTAAAACAATATCCAATAATATTGACCAGCAAGTAAAAACACTGTATAAAAACACAAACACAATTTGACTATGTTGATGTTAAAACTACAACACATGGCAACAGGAATAACATTAGTAGAAGGCTTATCCATGGATGGTTAGCTGACAGGCAGCTTTACTTCTAACCTTTCATGGATTTGTAATTATAATAATCATGTATTATTTTATAACAACAAAATAGTGAAAGCTATTATCTCAGACAGATAGCAAAACAATTCAGCAACTTAATAGTGACTCATACCAAATCATTGGATTATAAAAAGTTATTCTTATATTTTGAACATGTTACTCTTTCATTAAATGTATTATTTAATAATCTGCTGAATTGGGGATTTAAATGGTTTGTTTTGTCAAATTATTTTTTAATCTTTCTATTGTAATGCAAAGTTTTAGAAATGTAAGATTAAATTTTGCTCTTTGCCCCAGTCGGATTTCTTACACTAAGATCGTCTAGTACAGGAAATCTCATCTCATACTACCAAATTCCCATGTTTATTGGTATGTTCTTCTTGATTTGTATGAGTAGAAATTTTACCAATGACAAAATAACAAGCAAATGATAACAGTCACCAAGAAGATTGTGTGTGTGTGTGTGTGTGTGTGTGTGTGTGTATGTGTTTTATAAAGACGTTATAAAGAAGAGAAAACAATAATATAGGAAAAGATTTAAGGGTATCAGAAGGACACGATAAAAAATTTAAAAAGTGAAATAAATCACATACAGTTAGGGCCTGATATGGTATTCTTAGTTTGTGTGGCTAGTTATTCATGAACTGTATTGAGCATGGAATTTCAAAGCTGCCAAATAGGGATACAATCAGACCACTGAGCTTAAGGACACTGGTATCATTCTTCAAGTTTATCTATAAATCAAGGGTTTTCACAAATGGGAAATAATATCTATAATACAGGAAGAAAAAGTCCTTCAAAAATGGCACATGGATGATTTTACATGCAACACCTATGAAGTATTGTCAACTACTATCTTCAGATACAAAGGCAACGTGCAATACACACCCAGGTTCTTGACACTATACACCCATTCCTACGCTTTGATCCCATAAGTACCAAAGACTCTGCAAAAATGACTTCTACTGGGAGAAATTGCCAATTTCAGGGTTACTGTTGGTTCAGATTCAGGATTTGCTGAAGACAACTTTAGGATTCTTTTATTTCAAAAACCTCAGTGGTATTTTTTTTAAGTAAACCTATGAAGCAATCATGTAATGTCCACTGACACAAGTGGTACATGCTTCAATCTACTTGTCTGTCCTCCTTTGCCAGCTTCTGCCCTGACATAAGACACCCTCTGCATGGGACTTTGACATGCTTTTCCTTCCAATACTTCATTAATGAGACATTTTTTGTTCAGTTCCATCATATTAATTTATTGAATGTTTTCTAATTCTAAGCTTTTTCTCAGTGGTAATAGACTTATAAGATGCCTAGACCCTGGGTGTGCCTTATCCATCCACTTCTGTCTTATATGAAGAATCTGGAAGGAGCAAAGGGGAAGAACTTGAGGTAAATATGATCAAATTACATTGTCTGAAACTTGTTCAAGTTAGAGTTTCTGTTGCTGTACTGAAACACCAGGGCCAAAAGCAATTTGGGGAGGAAAGGATTTATTTGGCTTGTACTTCCACATCATTGTTCATCATCAAAGGAAGTCAGAACAGGAACTCAAACAGGGCAGGAATCTGGAGGCAGGAGCTGATGCAGAGGCCATGGAGGGGTGAGGCAGGAGCTGATGCAGAGGCCATGGAGGGGTACTGCTTACTGGATTGCTCATTCCTGCTTTCTTATAGAACCCAGGACCACCATACCAGGAGTGGTACCACCCAAAACAGACTGGACCCTCCCTGATCAATCACTAACTAAGAAAATGCCCTACAGGCTGGCCTTGCAAGCTAATTTTAAAGAGGCATTTTCTCAATTGAGGTTCCCTGTCTCAAATGACTTTAGCTTGCATTAAGTTGACATAAAACTAGCCAGCACTAAATTCTCAAAGATTTAATAAATACATTTTTTTAAATATTGTTAGAGTAATATATCCAATGACTCTAACTTCCATTCCCTAAAACAAAATCCCAGTGCATTTCGGAAAATACACCAATGGTTGCAGAAGAAATGATCATACATATTTACTGTAGGGTATCGTTAATATTAAAATGCTTTTACTGTACAGACAACACTGAAAAAAAAACAAGTCTAACACATCTTGAGTCTTTTCAGTTGTGTATCTTATTGACTGTGTTATTATTATTATTACTTGACAATTTAATACACTCTCCATAAAGGAGGAGTCCTGCTCATTTGCTTTGTTGTATAAACTGAAAAAATATAATATGTACTTCAACATGCATAGGAGGGACAAGAAGATGCAAGCAATCCTGGTGAACCCTGAAGTGCTTTGCCCAGTACTAGTGAGGGTTAAAATACTAGTTTAGAAAATCTTATTATACTGTTTATATTTTATAAATATGCAAAATTAGTAGACATGTCAATAAATTATACTTTGAGTTTTATTACAGTTTATTTATTGTGTGTGTGTTTGTGTATGTACGTGTGTGTGTGTGTATGTGTGTGTGTGTGTGTGTGTGTGTGTGCACATGTGGGTGAAGGTCATAGGGCAACTTGTGGTAGTTGGTTTTCTCACTCCACTGTGTGGATCCTGGTGATTGCACTCAGGTTGTCAAGCATGGCAGCAAGTGTCATTATGCACTGAGCTATCCCTTCAGTCCCGAGAACACCAAGAAATATTTAACGAACATTCTCATTGGAGTTAGAGATAATATGAATTATGATAGATCTGATCTGTGTTGTGATATTTGAATAATGTTTGATTCATGAGTGTCCAAATGGACCAGTCAGGTGTTTATGAAAATAATTCTGTCTTTGAAAAGTGTGAAAAATAATTGGTGTTTCTTGAAATGAAGGGCTTTTTGTTTGTACATTATAATGTTTGTGTGAATTAGCCCATTAAAACTTACAGGTAAATATTGTATTTCCACTAATGAAGAATTGGCATTATGATTCAGCTGACAGAGAGCTGCCATATTTCTTGTTTGCTTGCTTTTTGCACATACAAAGAAAAACTACGAATTTTCTTTTTCCTGATTTGAAGGAGAGGGCAAGGGAACTAAAGGTTGGGAAGTGTGGGGTTGTGCTCCTCTGCATTAATGGTGGGATCTGGAAGGGGCTGAGGTGAGAAGTCAGATCATGGGATTGAAGGTGTATTGTATGTGCTCATTTCTTTTGGTCGACTCCAATTTGTTTGAAGAGTCTACTGAGCTTTACAGCTTATTTAACCTCCACATCCATGACACACTTGTCTTTAAGTCTTCCCCCAAATCACTCAAGACACAACTGCCAATGCTGTAGACAAATCTAGAAGCTGCAAGGTGAGCCTTCAGTATTGAGCCTATTCCTTCTGTCTGCAGTGAACATCTGTGTATTCTGAGACTCAAGTCAGAGCAATTTAGCTTCCTCAAGAACTATTTTACAATTGGGCCAATATTATAGGTAGTATGCATTGTGTGGTATCCTTTCTGTGGCTGTCCTGAACACCTAGTAGGCATTATGCATTAAACCACACACGCATACAATCTTGGATTTATGCCCTGTGGGTGTGCTTGCACACTTACACATTCAAT
>CABHPQ010146437.1:0-45546 GCA_902168405.1 Peromyscus aztecus
AGTTAACAGATTGGTTTATATTTTAAATAGAGCCTAGAGTCCCATTAATGTTACAGTGGTAGGTGGCAATACCACCACTCTAAAGGCAGCTCTTCTTATTTGTTCATTTCATTACAGTGGAAATACCAACCATACAAAAAGTGACAATGTACCATCATAGGCATTTTATTTGTACTGGAATACATAAAAATCATCAATGTTTTAAAATATTCTAGTCTTTTATCTTGGTAAATTGTTAAAATTGTTACATTAAAATTCAATACTAAAGTAATACTTATATGGCTCCTACTATGTCCTAGGTTCTCAGGGGGGCTATTTATTGATTTATTTATTGGTGGTAATCCCCAAGGCCTCAAGCACAGCATATACTCTACCAGTCCTGTAATCTCCTTTATCCACATGGAAATAGGATGGTATAAGGAAGCTTAAAGACAGCACAATCAGACCCCTTGACTTTGACATGTTGGTAATGTGGCCAAAGGGACCAGGTAGGAAGGTGCCTGCAACAGGGATCCAGTAGTAGTAAGTAATGGGAGTGGTGTTAGCAATAAGGGACTCAAAGATGTCTTCTGGATAAATGCAGAAACAGGTCATCCCTGCAATGCCTGCCTGCTCACATTGTGCCAGATTGCCTACTATGATGTGGAGATGAATTTCTAAGCATTCTTATTAAAAAAAAAAACCACAGAGCCAAATATAGGGGTGAAAGCCTTAGAGATCAGGAAAACAGGAATAGCCACCAGCTAACCTTACTTCACCATGCTGCAGCTTCCAAAGTGCTACTTCCTGTCTACCTGAGCCATTATTGCCTTGCTGTTCTGCCCTCTCATTAGGTCTTAGCCCAGCTACCTCACTTCCTTGCCATTGCCTGTCTGTACAGACCACCAGGTCTCTATGGTTGGTACTGGGACTAAAGGTGTGTGTCACCACGCTTGGCTCTGTTCCCTAGTATGGCTTTGAACTCACAGAGATACAGACAGATTAAGGGCATATGCTAACATTGCTTGACTTCTGCTTTTACTAATAATGGCTGACCTTTATCCTCTGATCCTCAGATAAATTTTATTTGGGGGACACGGATAAATTATCACCACAGTGATGGTCATGGAAGATAACCCTGCAACATTCTTCCTTCTCTGAAATTTCAAAAATGAAATGAACTAACCCAATATAACTTAAAGTTACATTGATTATCTGAGGGTATCTCAGTCAATGACTCTTCTCTCACAGGTTGCTTAACTTTTATTTAACACCACTATATTTTGTAAGTGTGTGAGTGTGAGCCATCAGAAAATGGACAACCCAGAAGATGAATGAAGCAATGAGGATGTGTCTGCTCCTTAAACATCTGGATCTAGAAGATGCTCACCTTCCAAATCCTCATGCTTAGTCCAGCCTTCATGTTCTGTGGTATGGTTGTTCTATTTGAATCACCTGACATCTCCTAACTCAATTTAAAACCAAGCATGCCCCTGAATTTAGATTCCTTTGTTATTTTGATCTTTAGCACTGCATATGGAACACCACTGTCATTTGGTCCTTGATTTATTCATATGCTCCTTATTGGTAGGTATTAGACATACTATATTAGAAACAGTGATTATTACCTCAGAATTCTTACAATGCACAACTATGCTTATCAGATTCTTGACTATTAAGCCACATTAAATGTATTATATATATATATAAAATGTATTTTATATATAGTATGTATGTACAAACACATACAATAAAAATAAACACATATAACAATGTTTCCACAAAGTAACACCCTAAATATATACAACACAACATTGCTTCTTTATAACATGTTATTTTTCTTTGGAATTTCCTTTTCTGCTATTTTCTTTTTTATTATGTTTACATACCAACTACAGATCCCCCTCTTATCCCTCCTTTCACTCCCCCTACCTTCCCCCTCCCACCTCTCATCCACTCCTACAACAGTGTAAGTTCTCCTATGGGGGTACAGTTAAACCTGGTACATTCAGCTGAGGCAGGACCAAGCTCCTCCCTGCTTTATCGGGGGTTAGCAAGGTGTACAACCATAAGCAATGGGAAGACAACACCAGATTAGACTACTAGCAATAGTGGAGAGGGTGCCTGAACTGGCCTACCCTGGTAATCAGATTGGTGAACACCCTAACCGACATCATAGCACTTTCATCCAGTAACTGATGGTATCAGATGCAGAGATCCACAACCAAGCACCAGGCCAAGCTCCAGGAGTCCAGTCGAAGAGAGGGAAGAGGGATTGTATGAGCAAGGGAGGTGGGGGTCAAGATCATGATGGGGAAATCTACAGAGACAACTTCTATTTTCTAAATAAATAAATAATAAATAAATAAATAACAATGGATAGAATCTCCTATATTGATTTCAATGAGCAAAGAGAGCTAATCAATATTTTGCAAAAGCTGTAGAGAGGAGACATCCTAACTCTTATTCTGAGCACTGACAGTAACACACTGTGTGAGTACTTTTGTTGGAGTAAAAATATCAAAATTCTAGGGCCTTCAATCCCAAGTTGTCTCAATGACAACTAAGTCTAATGTGAATAAACACAAGGTCTCATCGCAGTAGTTAAAATATACTTAATCATTCATAAAATATGCATGCAATGAGATACATACCTTAGTGGATTCAATTAGTGTCATGGGAGGGTGGAATATAAAAGTTATTTTTTTCTAGCAATATGTACAATATTTAAAATGAGCAACCATGAGAATACACTTATATTAATTCAATGTGCTTAATGAAGTATTCAAAGTTATATCTAGTAAAATATTTTTCTTTTGATAAGATAATAAAGTAAGATAGTAGTTGTAAATACTGGAGAACTATATGGCATTTTCACATTAAAAAAGATCATTTCTGTTTTTTTTAATTACTAAATTACCAATGTAGCCAATAATAAAGCCCAACGTACTAAGATCATTTCCTTTCTGGTTAGGTGACTGAAGAATTTCACACATCAAACACTAAGGACAATGCACCTTGTAGCAATGCACTATGTACCTCTTTCCTCTGTGTCTCTTGGATATTAGGAACCCAATGTCCATTTACCTATGGTCACATTTCCAATCATCTTTTGCTGCTAGCTATGTTTTATGATTAAGTTATAGACAATAAGATAGAAGCAGGAGTGGTGTGTTCAGCTTCTACACCACAAACCTAACTACAGGTGTTGCCTGTGAACATGAACATGGTTATCACTCAGGAACCAAAGAAGGAAGTGCTGCATCAAACATGGTTTTCACTGTTCCTCGAAAAGTTCCAGCATAAGCTGAAGACTGCTCCATTCTCCAATGTATGTATCTCCAATGTATCTCCAAAGCAACCAAACATATCTCCCAAATATCACAAAGTGCCCATTCTACCTCTTTTTTAAACTCAATGAGAAAAACTAGATAAAACAAGTGAGAGAAGGCTAGTTATGTTATAGAAGCAAGGGCAACAAGGATGTGAGGCTTTCCAAATACAGTTACATGGTAATAGAAAGATCATAAAGTCCCAAATGGCCAAGGGGTGTCAAAAAAGCCTTTCCTAGGAGATATGGCTACTTGTCTCCCATAGACAAAAGCATTTTTTTCTGATGACATAAAACTTCCTTGTGTATATTTCATACAAAATACTGAAATAGGACATAGTTGTATTCCTCAGATCAGCACACCAAAATGTCAAAGGATTTGCTTTTCAGCATGAGAATGTACAATATAAGTACATAAGGGCTGCACATTATATGCATTTCAATCACACAGTACAGGGGCCAACAAAGACTGCTCTTGAAACACTGTAGCTCCATGATAAATTGACATTGTAAGGGAACTTTAGGGAAAGAATTCTAAGAAAGACCTGAAATGTCTTTTTTTTTTCAAATAAAGGTATTTCTGACTGCTAAAATCACCAGATGTGATTAACCTCTTAATTATTTCAAATTTTTCTAATGCAGGATTACTTATGTGTTAAATTTGGAACTCTTTCAATGATGCTATTTGATTGACCCCTGTTTCCTGAGTTCAATCATTCTTTATAGAAGTGTCCATAGAGATAGGTGGAGTTGTTCTAGGATGTTCTACTGTAACAGTAAAAATGAATCTTTGGTATCTAGCTTCTGTAGGAAACATAATGGTGGATTTTAGTGTTGCTTGGTGGCATCACAAGACATAATTTCTCTCTAAATCTTCCACTTATCATGGACCAAGAACTTGTGAACAACCAGAGGCAGGGCAAAGCAGGAGCTCTTAAAGATTCAATATTTCTGGGATCATCAAATATACTTTATAGACACTGTGCTATGTCTTTTTTCTCCGTAAAATCATGAAGTTGAAAAGCATATCTAAATTCAAAATATCTTTGAAAGGAAAACCTAGGGAGAATAACACATCTCCTCTTTCCATTATGAGTGTACAGATTGGTCATTATACTTAATGTAAATGATATAGAAACATGCTGATGACGATGGTACTAACAAGGTCTGAGAGGAGGTCTAATACTACAGAAAGAGAGCAGATTTACTTTTTTTCTGTAAATAATTTTTAAATCTAAATACAGTTAGTGACAGAGCTTCCCTTGGTTGTGGTACCAATGCTGAAGTAAAGGAATGTATCATTCAAATGAGCAAATTCTGGTTAGTAAAGACGCATTAATAGGTTGCACTCTACAAATGTAAAGAGACCTCTACCTTTGCACCAAGCTTTGGTGAGCACTACCCAGAATGCAATCACTGAAATACGGAAAGGTTTGCATCTATGCAGATAATATGCAGAAGTTCAAAGATTGTAGACTGAAAAGGATATTGGCTGAAAGACAGACAGGTGGAGTTGTATTTAAAAGACTACTGATTTAATATACTCAGTTCACCTCTCAGAATTTTCTAGAGTGCAACATGGAATTGAAAAAAAAAACTAGAAATCTTGAAACAAGGATGAAATTTAATCAACAATTTGTGTTCTCTGATATCTCAGTAAATAATAAGTGGAAGTGAAATTGTTTGAATATTCATATCTGTGATATACTTTCCAAAAGATTTGGAGGGTTCATAAAATGAATATAGAATAACGCCAACTGAGTGTTTCATTATTAGTCAATTGTATTAAGATTAACAGAAAGCTACAGCATCTAGCCAGATTTTGAGTTATCACATCATGGAAGGCAATTTGCACCCTAGAGCCCACTTCTGGTGCTTCCAGTGCAGCGGGAGGCCTAAGAAGATAAATATCTCATGGTGAAGCTTGTTCTCAACGCACATGAAGCAGCACAAGCAGGCCTGTAACCACAGGATCCATGTGTACTCAGTCGTTATGGTGTATCAGTCCATGGAAGATGTAGGTTCCTTTAGAGAAAGGTCTAATGGTACTCACTCATTCTAATGGCTATTGTCAGAAAGAAAACACTGAAGTTAAATAAAGATATTTAGAAATAAGTCACTCACCTATTCCAATGAAAGCAGCTTCGTAGCCATTTTCTTTCAACGTGCTAAGGGTCATTTCTTCTGTGGAAAGGCTTTTACCACACATTATCTGTAAGAAACAGTATTTTGAGTAATGATTTTTTTTTATTTTAGCAGTTGATTGATTAAAACTAAACATATAACATACAAAGTCAAAGAAATGACTATAAAAGTTTTGGTGGACAGGTTTATTTAATGAAATTAGTGAATAATTATCATAAACATTTTCTTCATGGGATAAATGTAGAAAAGCCAGAGTAATTACAATCAAGTTAGTTAAAATATAGAACTACTTCATGATGCAATATTTATCTCCTAAACCTATATTCAAATGATGATACATTCCACCATGGAGACACTTGTCCATTCCTGTGCATTGATGCCATCCATATTCACAATAGCAAGAAAATAGACTAAGCCAAGGTGTCCATCAACAGACAAATGGAAAATGGAAATGTGGTGCATCTCCACAGTGGGATTTTATTCAACCAATAAGAAAGGTAAAAATATGAAAATGATAGAAAAACATGCATACCTGGAAACTATTATGAAATAAGGTAAAAAGACAAGCAAATACACCATGTTCACCTTTACCTTTGGATATATGTGCTGTGAGAGTGAATTTGGGTCGAAGCAAAGAAATTCGATAGGATTCCATAATCAAGAAGGGAGGAAAGTTTTTTTTTGTTTGTTTTTGTTTCCATTTTTGTGAGAGAGAGGGAAGGGTAATAAAACACATGTGACATGAAAGTGGATGGGGGGGTAAGTAGGTATGGAAATTCCATAAGTTACTTTGTATGCTAATTTAAAAATGAAATTCAAAAAGGGAAAGTAAAGTTAGTAAAACTTCTCACCTCGTGTATATCGAAAGCACTATGTTGTATACTTGAGACTATAAGATGATAACAAGATAGTAAGGGGGACCAGAGAGTTAAAGAGATCCAAAGAGTCGAGTGAAAGTAGATGTACACAGGAAATTACACTAAAAAAATCACATGATTAGCATGTGTATGGTAGTTCAGAGAGTAAAGATTCACTCTAGCTATAGTCAAATGCATGAAACTGCGGGGTATTTCACTGAGATCTGTACAAAGGGTAGGGTTTTCACAGGAGATATTGTTCATACAATATGAACAAATAAAAAGGACAGAGTAGTCACTCTGACTACAAGTCACAATGTTTTTGTTGGTCTCAAACATGATTCAATTAAAAATAATATTATACTTATTTATTTGGGGCAACTAGGGGAGATAACATGTACAGAGATCAAAGGACAACTTGCAGGAGTCAGTTCTTTCCTTGACCATGAGGTACCTGGGCATTGAATTCAGGTTGTCAGGTTCAATAGTATGTATCATTAACCACTGAGCCATCTCTCTGACCCATGAATCAATTTTCAGGTGGAAACCTGCTGAACAAGAGAGACACCAAACTCCTAGGAAGAACTTTGCAGTATCCTGGCAAATAAATACTCCAATAATTACCCTGCTTCCCTATAGGGAATGATGGCCATTTACCTAGGCAACTGTGCACCAGGGAAATAGGGATAATCAAACATTTCAAGGACAATTAGGCACATGATCTTTATTGACATTGATACCTGGAGACACAAAGTAGGGACCTATGTGAAAGGTAAAATGGAGCCTGACTAAAGTCTGGGTCCCAGTGAGCTATCAAAGACACTGACCCTGTCAGTGAGCATTTTCCTATTCTCCAAACACATAATTGAAATTGTTACACTTGTCAGTTAAGTAATCCCCAACTGCATCTCTGGTCTGTGCACTAAGAGTTGAAATAGCTAGCACAGCTGGGAAGTTTACATGTAAATATCAGAAACCTGACTAAGAGAGTTTCTCTAGCACCATATCATACCCAGTAGGGTGGGAGAATGGGGAGAGATGGTAGTGGTGCCCATCAAATCTCCATTGACTTCACTGTGTGTCCCTTGCTGAGATTAGATGGTCCTCACAGGATGAATCTAAACTAATGTAGGCTTACATAAAGAGTAGCCTTGGTTGTAATTTCTGTGACAGATGTGGTATAATTGCTGAAGCAGACTGGTAAGAACATGGAAACCCTGAATGTTGCCATTGATTTGATGAATGCACTTATTCTACCCCACTTCAAAAATGAGTCGGAAACAGTTGACACTTAGGGAGTGCTACACTTCACCTCTGAGATATATCAACTTCAGTAATAATATGTGCATTCCAAGGAGCTCTGATTTCCTATAGAACTCCACACTGACCCACTCTATGATGACATCATGCAGGCTGGGCAGCATAAGCATGAAATGGTCATTATGCTGGTGAGTTCATGTTTTCCAAACTACAGAAGATAGACGATGAACATATGACTGGGGACACGTTACTTGAGTGGAGTTTAGGGTACTTGGTTATTACATTTGAGCCAATGTATCTGCACCCAGAGAGAAAGATGGAGTTGTATCTTCAGTCCCTCCTCACAGAGAAAGTTGTACAAAACTTAGTAAGCTACTTTGATTTTGACAGCATTGCATTCCTAGAAGATAAAGTCTGTACTTAGGTCATAGAAGAACAATATTTATCAATGAGAGAATAATGACTACAGTTGATATACACAGATGGCTAAGAGCAGCACTGTCTTCTATGTATTGCAAAAGATGATACATTTCTTCTTTAAAAGAAGCTTGTGCAAAGTTTTTGTTTTTAACATTTGAGTTGTATAATTAACTACTTTTCATTTTGAGAGGTTTAATGATGAAGATACTCAAGATCATTGGTTTATCATGAATTCTGTATTCACTGTGTTAAGAAGAACTTAAAAAAGTAAGAATAAAAGGGGAAATATATAAAGATCCAATCAGCTATTAATGAATAAGAAAACACAAACTTTAGAACTGGTCTTTTAAACATATTGTTAACTATGAAAACCAAAGCATAGTTTCTTAAGAAACTAAGTTGAGAAATCACAAGTTTAGAAATGAGAAGGCAATTAAAACCACAAGTATAGGTGAGATAATTCTGTTGACCTCAGAAAGACCATGACTAAATCTATGCTAATAAATTCAACAGTAATAACAGAATTTGCCTAGAAAGATACATACTGGCAAAATCTGTACTGGAATTCAGTTGTGGAAACTGATAACTTTGAAAATAATTTTTAAACTTGTTGAAATATTGTCTCTTAGAAAAAGTCTTTGCCACTTGTATGGCCACTATGGAAATCAATATGAAGTTTCCTCAGAGAATTGGGAATCGATCTACCTCAAGATCCAGCTATACCTCTCTTGAGCATATACCCAAAGGATGCTCCATCTTACCACAAGGACACTCGCTCAATTATGCTCATAGCAATTTTATTGATAACAGCCAGAAAGTGAAAACAACCTACATGTCTTTCAACTGAAGAATGAATAAAGAAAATGTGGTATATTTACACAATGGGATATTACTCAGAGGTTTTAAAAATGACATGAATTTGCAGACAAATGAATGGAACTAGAAAAAAAATCATCCTGAGTGAGGTAACACAGACCCAGAAAGACAAACATCGTATATACTCACTTATAAGTTGATATTAAATTGTTAGGTAAAGAATAATCATGTTATAATCCACAGACCCAGAGAGGCTAAGTAACAAGGAGAACTCAAGGGGTAATGCATGGATCACCCTGAAAAGGGGAAATAGAATAGATATTGCAGGTGGACTTGAGGCATGTGAGGATGGGAACAGGAGGAATCAGGTGTGGGGAAGAAGGGAAGGAGTGAGAGAGTACAAAAAGAGAAGACTGGAATAAGTAGGCATTTATGGGGCAGTATGGAAACCTAGTGCAGTAGAAATTTCCTGGAACCTATAGGGGTGAACATAGTGAGGACTCCTAGTAATGAGAATATGGAGCCTGAACCATCAATCATCTCTAACCAGGCAAGGCATCCAGCGATGGGACTGGGACACTTACCCAGCCACAAAACTATGACGAACAACCTGTGCTAACTGCAAGATGTGCCTGGGCAGTGGATGCTGAGAGCTTGTGTGAGTGGACAACCAATGACTGGTCTAATTTGAGACCCATGCCATGAGAGGGAGCCCATGCCATGAGAGGGAACCCATGCCAGACACTACCTGGATGGCTAGGAATCAGAGGCTAGGTGGCTCAGAGACTGAAAAAAAAATGACAATAATGAAGTGATTCCTAATGATATTCTGCTATACTCAAAGGTTGGAGCCTAGCCCCATTGGTATCAGAGAGACTTCATCCAGCAACCAATGGGATTAGTGCAGAGATCCACAGCCAAACATTTGACAGAGCTTGGAGATTCCCACAGGAAAAGGAAGATGAATGATTGAAGAAGCCAGAGGGTAAAGGACACCAGGAGAACATGGCCTACAAGATCAAATAAGCAGGGCTCATAGGGACTCTTAGAGACTGAATCAACAATTACGGAGCCTGCATGGGTCTGCACTAGGTCCTCTGCATATATGTTATGGTTTACATAGATTGCTGTTCCTGTAAGACTTCTAACATTGGGAGTGGGTTGGAGGTGGTGACTCTGACTGTTTTGCCTGCTCTTGGAACCGTTTTCCTCCTACTGGGTTTCCTCACCCAGCCAGGGGCTTGTGCCTAGTCTTTTGTAACTTGCTATGCCATGTCTGGTTGATATCCTGGGATCCCTGCTATTTTTAGGGGAAACAGAAGAGGAGTGGGTCTGGGGGAAAGAGAAGATGGGAGAGGGAACTGGGAGGACTGGAGGGTGGAGAAATTGTAGTAGGGATATAATATGTGAGAGAAAAATTTTTAAAAAAGTCTTTGCAGTCAAAGGCATATTTTTCAATTTAATAAAAAAGACTGGTCTCAATATACTTATCAATAATAATATAATAAAGTACTTGAAAGGCTATGTTTATGAAGTGTTATGTAAAGCTTACAAAGACCATAAACAACCAAAATAATCAAAGCAAAACAAATATATGACTCTCATATTGAAAACTCTTCAAGGACGAGAGTAGCTCATTCTTCTCTGTAGTGTGTAGTGATAAGGCAATGATCCAAACAAGTGACACACAGGCTATTTTAGAAAGACAAATACAAAATGATGATAACCCTATTCCTGAAGACAAAACTTTCATAACTCATTCAACATGAAGAAGTTGAGCTGATGCCTAAGTAGAGTCTTTACCCATAATGCCTAGTGTTCACTGTACTGGAAGGTACTCTGCACACCACCAGAGAAGAATGTTAACCACCAACCCAACTACAAATCCTTTGATCTACTATGGTGCCTTGCCTGCAAAACACACTGGCATAATAGTAGCAAAAACTCTGTGGGAGCAACCAACTAACATCTGATTTGACTTAAGTGCCACTCTGTCAGGAGGAAACAATGCCTGGCACTGCTCAGGTGGCCAAGGACCTGAAACTAGATAGGCCAAGGACTTAGAAAGAAACCAAATACTACTGTTCTGCAAAAGGAACACAGCAATAAAATGACTCCTAATGACATTGCTATATTCATAGACAAGTGTCTAGCTTCTTCATCATTAGAAAAGCTTCCTTCTGCAATAAATGCAGAGACTCACAGTCAGCCAATTCGTAGAGAGTGAGAGACCTTGGAATGCTCAGTCCTTAAATGGGAATATTCAGTCTTTAAATGGGACGACTCCGTTAAATCCTTCCCCCCAAGGGTTTAGGAAACACTTCAGAAGAGGAGGCAAAATATAAAGAGGAGGAGGGATGGAGAACACCAAGAAAACAAAGTCTTATAAACACTTCAAGGCTGATGTACATATGAACTCACAGAGGGGGTGGCAGCATGCACAGGGCCTGCACAGGTGTGAGCCAGATGGGGTGATAACAGTGGGAAAAGTGAGCACAAGCCCCATCCCTCACCCGGGAGCTATCTCCAATTGATAACCACTTCCAAATGAACAATCACTTTTCTACAATGGAGTCCAGCTGAGTCTACAAACCACATAACACAAACTCAATGATATTTTTAGAAGTCCTTTATCTCAAAAATTTTGTCAGGGCTTTTTTTTTTTTTTTTTTTTTTTAACCCCACAGGTTCCATGAGTATCTATTACGGTTTCAGTTTTATAATTTTGGGGATTTCTGTGTGTCTTTCTGCTTGTATCTGTTTCTTGAACTTCTACTTTGGCTCTTTTTCTTGGCTCTGTGTATTTTGTCCTATTCTGCTTTGTCTGTTTTTATTTTATTTTATCTTATTTTGTTTTTATTATTCTTTAAATGTTTGTTTATATTCTAATGAAAATGAGAAATGATGTTGATTTTGGTAGGTAGGAAAGTGGGAATGATTTGGGAGGGAGTTTGGGCAGGGAAAATAGTAATCAGAATATGTCGTGTGAAAAATATACATTTTTAATAACAAAAAGAAAATTTGATTTTTTTCTTTATTAATTTTTATTCATTTTTATAGATGCTAAAAGTTTGGTAAACTAATGTTACATAATCAAATTGCTTATTCAATATGACCAAAAATGCTGCCTCAGGTTCAGGTAAAGAATACTTTGTCTTCTAATTCTTTTTAACACTTACTAGAGATGCAAGCCATTGAAATATCAAAAGGAAAAAAAAACATAAGTAAAAGTAACTGATAAAATTCTCATTATATTCTGGTGATATGATAATTAATTTAAAAAAATCTCACTTTAGAACTAAAAATAGTTAATTTCTTTAAAATAAAATGAAAGTATTCAGCAGAAAACTTTTCTCAGGTAGTAAAGATGATGTTTTATACTCTGTTATAACATGATTAGTTTATATTCTTTGGATTGAAAACCACATGGCCTACTCAGCATACTCCTTGTTAAAAGTAACTTCTGGGTGGTTATTTGTTGAAGAGGTAAAACAAAATTAAGATAATGTTGGGCAATAAATGTCAATGATCTATGTGTTTGTATCTACATAGTTTTCAATATACCGTCCCAGTGTGTGTGTGTGTGTGTGTGTGTGTGTGTAAAGCCAAAGATAAACAATATAAACCTAGAAAAAGTTTATTGCTAGGAAATTGTTGTATGAACTTAATTGAGTATAATTTTAGCTGAAACAAGCTAGTGACAGGTGATAAGAACAATTTATATGTCTTGGTGATGAGAAGGAGATAATTTCACGAGTTCATCTCACTTTCAAAAATAGACCATCTTTGGGCTAAAGTGACCAGGTCATAGATGCTGCATGAGTAACCCATCAGCAAAGGCAAACCCTCCAAGTGTTCCCTGTCCTCTTTCCTCAGAACTACAGAGCGATCCATTGTTACAGACCAAGTCTACGAACATTCCTCCCTTCATATCTTCAAAGAACCTGGGAGGTGGTCAAAATAGAAATAAATTCCTCATCTATGTTCCAGTTTTCCTCAATAAGACAGTAACTTTCTTGGCCCTAAAATTCAAACATGTGAAATGGTGATAACTTCTACACAGAACTTTTCAAAGGTGACATTTCAGAAGTACTCTATGCAAATAGAGATAAATTTTACCCAAACAAAAGTTGCACACTTTATGAACAGACACTGACTAAGGATAAGAATATTGCCAGACATTGTCAAGGCTACCTAAACTGTAAAATCAGAAAACCACGTGAGTCTAGATAAAAATGTATGTTTTCTTCACACAGTACTCTGTCTAATTTTATTTCCCCATAAGTTTAAAAATAATGAGAATAGGTATGCTTTAATTTACATGATATATCTATCCTGTGAAAACTCAATACAATTTTTAATCTCCTGAATTAGGGGATTATAGGCACGTGTTGTCACTCCTGTCTCCTATTTGTGTAAAATACTTTTAAGCAATTTCTAAATTATCTTTGACTGGTAGAAACATGAAATATATTAATTTGAAATTTTAATGTGTAATTCTTTGTTTACTTAGGAAAAATTATCTGAGAATTTAAATTCAAAATCAAAGACATTTAAAGAACTTTCCAGAAAGTGCTCTTGTATCTAGTCATCCATAGATCATCTTTTTGGACACTATAGTTTTTAACACTTAATTTTATGATGTGTACATCCACATTGTATTTTTGTGGTCACTCTATTTGTTTGGTAATTATGTGTGAAACTTCATCATTTAACCATATTAAACAATATAAAAATAGAAACAAGTGAAAAAGTTCACAATACTATTTTGTTTTCTATTATTGGTGAACTCTAGGGTTTTTTTTTTAGTAGAAGCAAAAATCCATGCAGAGTTTCTATTCACTTTTCAAAATATTATAAAAAATTATAATTTTTAAACAAAACAGGAACATGTCCAATTGAAGAGGTAAGATCACAGAATAATAGTAGTAATTGAAAATTAGGGTATCTAAAGTCATACTCTGAAAGTATACCATAATCAGCACCATGTCTATCTTTAAAAGAAGAACACAATATTTACTGAACAAAACAATAAAACATAACTATTGTCTTATTCCTTATGAATTTACTGCTTATGTTGAGAAAAGCCAGACATCAGAGAATAGCATGATACACATAATAAAAATAAACTTCTGGAAGAAATTACAATCCAAGTGTTGAAATGCTAATGTTTCAAAGAGCCACAACTTGCCTGAACAAAAACACGATTAAAGACACCAAATCCTTCCCTTGGCTGCACTGAACCCCTAAAGCTATTTAGGAATTTATTTCTTACAGACAATTAATCACATGCAGGTGTGCCAGATGAGAACTATTGATTGCCCTTTTCCAGGCTAGTGGCATTCAGACAGTAGACAGATAAATGCCCTAAGCAAGGGGAAGTATCTTTCTGCTAGTCCTAGGATAGCTTTTAATTGTTCATTCCTAAAATGCACAGCATTGACCGTAAATCTCAAACATGCAGCCTTCTTTTTTCTCTACAATATACAAACAAATGTTATTATATCTCTTATTCACCTTTACACCAAGGTCCTTCATAAGCTCAATCTCAAAATTCACAACATCATATGGCAGCCGAAACTGAGGGATTTCACAAGTGCTGCAACAACAAAAAAGAAGAACAGGATAAAGGAGAATTAGAGGGAAATTTATCAACCTAGAAAAAATGGCACAATGTGTTCTTATTGATCAGCATTTAAAGAACAAATAATTATATTACTAGCTAATGTAGAAGATAATATTAAAAAATACCCAATATAAAACAAGCAATATAAAATTATCCAAAAACAACTCTATCACTTTAATTTATTTAGTTATTAATAATCCTATGCTTTTAAGACATTAAAATCTCAGAGTAAAAATCAATTCACAGTAAACACAGAGCTAAATTTTATATATCTATTCCCAAAAGTAAATATGTATTCTACAGAAAGACTACACATTTCAGCATGTTTTTTTTTTTAATTTTTGCTGATGATCATTAAAACAGATATGAGAAACCATCTCATTGACATTTGGTTTGAATTTCTCTGGTGATCCACTTCATTCATCTCATAGACATTCACAAGTTCTCATGTGAGACATAACACAACTTGATTTCCTGATATTGAGTTCATTATATGCTATGGACACTAACTCCTTACTGAATATATATTGTAATATTTTTCCATCTTTGTAAGTTATCCTTTCAAAAAGCTAATTGTCTTATTGCTGCGTGTAAATATTTTGATTGCAATTTGAACTTTGGTTCCCCCATCTTTGCTTTTGAGTCATATTCATGAAACAATGACCAAGCCAATGTCATAAAATTTCACAGTTTCTGAATTTATCTCTATGTTCATAATCCATTTAAAATTTTTTAATAACTAGAAATTTAGTTTTATTCTTTTCTTGTGGCTACACCATTTTCTCAGTACTATTTATTTAAAAGGATACCTTTTCCACATTATGGCACAATCCTGTTATTTTCTTGATGTTCTTTGTAAAGACTGGCTGCTTTCAAATGTGTGAGTTTATTTCTGAGCTGAGTTGCAAATTTTTCCCCAGCCTGTGTATCTGTTTTGAGTTATGGCATCTTTGCATTTTGTTTTAAGTTGAATCAACTTTATTCTTTTAACTCAGGATTGTTTGGACTTTTCAGGTTCTTCTGTGCTACAATATAAATTTTAGAAAGCCTTTCCCATTTTCTGAAGCCTATTAAGAATCTATAGGGATTATATGGTATTCCTTCAGTAGCATGAATATTTTTGTGATATTCTTCCAATCCATGAATGCACAGTAACTTCATTTATCATGTCCAGTTAAGTTTCTTTCATCAATATTTTGCATTTTTTCTCATAGAGCTCCTTAATTTCTATGTATTTCTATTATACCTATGTATTTCTGTTGCTTCTATAATTGAACTATATTTTTATAAAACTTTTAGATAATTTGTTGCTAATCTACAGAATCTTTTACTGAGTTTTATGTGTTTATCTTTTTCTCTGCCACTTTACTGACTTTGCTAATTAGATCTCCTAATTATATTGAGCAATAAGTCAAGAGAAGGATTACACTTGTGGGAACAAAGTCACAGTACCCCTGTTTGCAATTGATGTGGTTATATACATAGGAGAACTTAAGGGACCCAGCAGCAGCAGCAACAAATATCTCTTATTACAGTCGATTGCTGTGGGATGTCTTTCTCTATGCTGTGAATATATGTGGCTCCCATTGGATAATTAACAAAGATGTTTTGGCCTATGGCAAGAAAGCTTATAGCTAGGTTGGAAATCCAAACAGAGATACAGGAAGAAGAAAGGTGGAGTCAGGAGAGATACAGCTGCTACCAAAAAAGCAACAAGATGCCAGCAGACTGATAACACCACAGCCACATGGCAACATATAGATTAATAGGAATAGGTTATTTTAAGGTGAAAGAGCTAGCTAGCAAGAAGCCATACAGTTTGTAAATAATATAATATAAGGCTCTATGTAATTTTTTTTATTAAGAGTATTTTATTCATTTTACATACAACCACAGATTCCCCTCTCTTCCCTCCTCCCACTACCCAGGCTTCCTCCCAAAATCTATCTCCCATTCCCTCCTACAACAAGGTAAGTTCCTCCATGAGGTGTCAGCAGAGCCTGGCACATTCAGCTGAGGGAAGTCCAAGCCCCTCCCCCTGCATCAAGTCTGTGTAAGGCGTCCCACCACAGGTAGTGGGCTCCAAAAAGCCAGCTCATGCACCAGGGATGGATCCTGATCCTACTGCCGAGGGCCCCTTAATCAAATCAGATCAAACTACACAACTGTCTGCAAGTATGCAGAGGGCTTAGTCCAGGCCCATGGAGGCTCCACAGCTGTTGGTCTGGACAGAGTGGGAGAATAATGAAAGAGACATCTTGATAGAGGGAGTTATCATGGGGATAGGGAGAAACCTGGTGCTAGGGAAGTTCTCATGAATCCACAAGTATGATACCAGCTTAGACTACTAGAAATAGTGGATAGGGGGCCTGAACTGGCTTACCCCACTAATCAGATTGGTAAATACCCTATCTGTCATCATAGAGCCCTCATCCAGTAACTGATGGAAGCAGATGTAGAAATCCACAACCAACCACCAGATTGAGCTCTAGGAGTCCAGTTGAAGAGAGGGAAGAGGGATTCTATGAGCAAGGGGGCTCAAGACCATGATGGAGAAACCTATGGAGACAACCAAACCAAGCTGTATAATTATTTTATAAGTGGCTGCAGGACCACAGGTGGGAGAGATTCTTCCTGACCATGGGACTGGGGGGACACAGAGAAACTTCCCTCTACAGTTGATGACCATTTTCAGCAAAGTGCCAGGTTATACAATTAAAGCACTCTTATCAGTAGCCAGCCAGACAGTGTGACACACACACACTGAAAAAGATATCAGTTAAACAATTGTATTTCCCAACTGCCACAAAAAATACTTATGAATAAAACTTATCAAGAGAGTGAAAATCCTCTGCAATGAAAACTTAAAGACAATAAACAAAGAAACGGAGCAAGACATTAGAGGAAAAGAACTTGTGTGAATGTAAATTGGAAAATTAATCTTGTGGAAATGCTCAAACTACCAAATTCAATCCAGATTAAATGTAATTCTAATCTAAACTCCAAAACTCCAGAGACATTCTTCACAGACACAGAAAGGTCAATCTCAAAATGTATATGGCAACACACACACACACACACACACACGCACGCACGCACGCACACACACACGCACACATACACACACATACACGTGCACAAGCATGCAAACACATACAAAGAAAGATGGCCAAAGTAATCTTAAACAAAAACAATACTGTGGGAGTTATTAACCTACTTTACTCCAAATTATATTCTAGAGACTCACAGTATTAAAAACAACATCATATACAAAATGAAAGATATACTTCAGTGGAATAGAGCACCCACATATAAGACTATGCAACTGCAGTCATCTGATTTTTATAAAGATATAGAAAATTCATGTTTCAGAAAAGACAGCATCTTCAAAAAGAATCCTGGAAAATTTGGATTTCAATATGCAGAGAAATGGAAGCCAACCTTGTTTCTCATTTTGTATAACGCAGATCTCTAAATGGACCAAGGAACTCAGCATAAAGTCTGGTTTTCTGAAACTGCTAGAGGAGAAATTAGGGAGTGTGCTCAATTTATAGTCACAGGTAAAGACTTTCTCAAAGTGGTTTCTGTAGCACATAGCATAAGACTAACACTCCACAAATGAGATAACATGAAATTAGAGATGTCCACAGCAAAGGAAACTATCAGCCTGGCAAGGACACACCATACTAAATGAAGAAAGGATTTTGCAAACTATTCATCAGATAGAAGACTGGTACCTAAAATATACAAAGAACTTATACAACTAAAGATCAATGAAACAAACAACACAATTTAAAGTGAGTTATGTGGCAGAATAAAAGTTCTCAAGACAAGAAATTCAGATGGCTAGCAAACACTTTAAAAGTATTCAAAATCCTTAGTTATCAGGGAAATGTAAATTAAAATTGTTTTGAGAGTCTGTCTCATTATCACCAGAATGGCCAAAATCAAGTATAAAAATCACAATAAATGCTGGCATGCGTATGGGGAAAGCAAGACAATTATACACTATTGGAGGGGATGTCAACATATGCATTCATTGTGGAAATCAATCTGGGTCTTCTCAAAAACACTAGAAATAAAACTACCATATGATCCAATTATATCACTCTTGGGCATATAACAAAAGGATATTATGTCCTACTACATAAATATCTGTACATCCATGTTCACTGAGGCTCAGTTTATAGCAGCTAAGAAATAGAATCAACAAGTGTGTCTATCAACTGATGAACAGATAGGGAAAATGTAGTAAATATACACAATGGAATATTTATTTAGCAGGAAAAAAAACATGAAATTTGCAGGTAAATGGAGGAAATTAGAAAATAAATATATATATAATGAGTGAGGTCACAGAGACTCAGAAAGCAAAAGGTAGAAACTGGAAAAATTGTTCATACTGACTTAGGTCACAAAGGCTCAGAAAAGCAAGCATTGTATATTCTTTCTCATATTTAAATCCTAGCTTCTTAGCTTCTGATCTTCTGTTTTTAATGCTTAACATGCAGTGTGTGTGGAATCCAGGACACAGGAAACCAGCCTCTGGAGTATACGCTTTTAAGGGAGGGGGCAATAGAATATATGCAAAATCGAAATTGAGACCAGGACCCCTGGGTGTGGAAAGAGTCACATGCGGGGATAAGAGGAATGGGGAATGAGGTATAAGAGAAGGCTTAACTGGAATGAATGATTCATAAAAAGGCTGAATGGAAGTCCATGGTTTTCAAAAAAACAAAAACAAAACAGATTGGGGGGGAGAGTGGGTGTAATCAGTTTAAAGTTCTGAGTGGGATGGTGGGATAGGAAGAGAGTAATGGACAAATGATCTTTGTAAATGCATGGAATTCAGTAATTTATCGACCATCTTTATATTCACACTTATCAGGGATATTGTTACTGTACTCTTGATATTAAGTTAAAATTTGCCTCCTGTAATGCTCTTCTACATTGATGATTTAAAAAAGATTTTTTACAAAAGTTATAACTGAAAAGAAACAATATTAAGAAATTATTTTTAATTTTATAATTTAATTTAATTTTACATATCAGCCACAGATTCCCCTGTCCTCCCTCCTCCTGCCCTCCCCTTCGCCCTCCCCCAAATCCACCCCCCATTTCCATCTCCTCCAGGGCAAGAACTCCCCTGGAGATTCAGCTCAGCCAGGTAGATTCAGTCAAGGCAGGTCTAGTCCCCTTCACCCAGACTGAGCAAAGTGTCCCTGCATAGACCCCAGGCTCCAAAAAGCCAGCTCATGCACTAAGGACAGGTCCCAGTCCCATGGCCTGGGGGCCTCCCAAACATTTCAAGCTAATTGACTATCTCACTTATCCAGAGGGCCTGATCCAGTTGGGGGCTCCTCAGCTATTGGTTCATAGTTCATGTGTTTCCAAAAAGAGATACATACACACACACACATACACACACACACACACACACACACACACACACACACACACAAAAGAATGCAAGAGCTGGAGATTGCGAGGAGTCTGTGAGACGCTGTCTTCTGAACATGACATGGCTGTCACAATAATTCTCTCATATCATCCATAAGAACCTGTACATGACCTGCTACACAAGACTAAGTCAGTCAAATCCATTACAGATAGAGTAAATATTATTTTTTTGGTTTAAGGATATTTTGTTGTATTTTTGCTTTATTTGTTTAGCTGGTTATTTATTTGAGTCAAGGCTTATATGAGCCCAGCCAGCCTTAAACTTTCAGCCATCCTTCTACCTCAGTCTCCTAGATATTTGTTACATTTCTGTCAATCCTTATTAATTTAGCTGGCCTCTCAGCCACAACTATAGTTAGCATTATTAAGAGTAAATATTTATTTACTGCTTAAAAAAAAGAAAATTTTGGCAGGGAAGTCTTCAGGTCCTGGCTTTTTATTTTTTATAACAAACATTTTATTAATGATTCTATTTCTGTACTATTTATTGGTACATTTCTGATTCTTTGTGTTTTCATTCTTTGTATGCTATATATTTCTAGGAATACACTAATTCACTCTGGGTTATTCAATTTGTTTTTTTTATAATTCATTATCATAAATCTCCTTTGATCCCCTTTCTGTGGTACCAGATGCCACATCTTTTTCACCCTTGATAGTTTTCTTTTTGTATGTCCTATCTCCTTTTTTCTTAGTCTAGCTAAAATTTCATTATGTTTCTTTATCTTTTCAAGAAAACAACACTGTGCTTTGTTTTGTTGTGTTTTTGTTTTCCTAATCTCTAGTTCATTTCAGTTTTAATTTGTATTACACTTCTATTATTGCTGTACTTATACTAATTTTAGAATGAAACTTCTCTTTTGCATTTTGTGTTTAGTTTTCAGTTCTGTGAACAACAATGTTATATGATTTATTCATATATATGTATATATTTGTATTTATATATAAATGCATATTGAATATGAATTTTGAGTTTGTGTAAGCTGATGTAAGAAAACCTGAAGAATAAACTACCAAAGTTTTGGAGGATTATTCTTATCATTTCTGTTATGAATGCAAAGAGATGTTTTCATGAGAATGATGGTAAAGTGGATTTTTCTGTAAAGAAACAGTCAGTGGAGTCCAATTTTGTCAATGTGCTCTGCACTTATTATCTACGGACAAAATATATATTTAATCTGCTGTCCATTTTCTGACTGCCCGTCAGTGGCATATAAACCTAATAAGAAGAAGAAGCATTCTCCCCAGATTATTTGGGAAACTCGTTGTGCCTGATTGATTAGCACATCGTGGGTATTCTAAGAAATATTGAAGGAAGGAGGAAAAGAAAGAAATGCAAAATAATTATGACTGTCCAGATATGAGACAAATTGGACTCATTTCTTAGATAGAGAAACTATGGAACAATTCCACGTAGAAAATTGATAGAAGCTCATTTGGAAACCAAAAAAAATGTCTTTGCCAAGATAAATAAAGATGCCAAGAGAAGCACTTGGCAGCCACTATAAGACATGACACACAATGGACATTGTAGATGTACATACAAGAGAGGACTTTATGAAGTGCTCCTTCACCAAGCACAACTTCAGGACACTAAAGAGTATACAGTTGATTTCCACATATTAGTGACAGACAGCAAACTCAGATGAAGGAGCCACATGGGCAAGGCAAAGCTTAATAAAGAAAATGACCAGGGTGTGAATGTCAGAGTCTGATGCTCAGGAAACACAGAAAATTCTTGGAAGATATAGACTTTTAAATAACTGCGCATATCTTATATCTATTTGGAACAAGGGAATAAATAGCATAAACCCTGGTGACTGTGGAAGGACATAATAGGACAGGAGACAAATTTGATAAAAATGGTTATTTCCCAAATCTGTTGAGTTTATGAAAACATTTGAAATTATTTCCTCTTGTGGTCTTTTAACAATTTGAAGTTTCAAAAAATACCTGTTTGCTTGTGGTGAGCATAAATCCTTCACTACAGTCAGATGGGTGGCAGAAATGTGAAAAATTGTCTTTCTTCTATGTTAATACTTCTTATGTATAATGGAATATATCAATAACAATTATTTTCGATTCGTTTTATACCACACATCTTATATTTTGGCAAAACATTGCTTCAGTTCATGATTGGATAAGTATTGATCCTTAAATTTTTATTGTATTACATGTTGTAAAACAGTTTTTACTGTTATAAGTATTTTACCTAGAAATAGTTAATTTGCCAATTAACATGAAATAATACATGATGTATATATGTTATAAAACAATAACATTTAAAAGAACTAAAACAAAGGGTAGTGTTTCCCTGAGTATGGTACCTAATAAAATATCATACACATAATTATTATTTTAAACAAAATTAAAAATCAAGAAATATATATATATACATAACAATCTCTTCAATCATTAATTTTATATGCTCAGACATGTTCTAATATGGGTTAGGTTGGCCTTAAATTCATTAGGCAGTAGAAAACGACCTTGATCTCTTGATCTTCCCACATCTATCTCACAATATCTGGGGTCACAGGAGTGCACCATCATGCCAAGACACCATATTTCTTTTTTAAACTTTGACATAGATTATCCTCTTTTAATTAGAAATTTTGTATTGCTTTGTGTTAAAGAAGGCTTGATCAAACAAAAGTAAAATTTCTGGTAGTTTAATATATCCACTACAGAATCACAAGTAATCAATTATGTTGAGTAAAACAGGGATTCAATCTTGGATATATTTTACCATCTAATGTTATTTCTTTAAAACATATCTGTTATACTAATTCCTAAAAGATAAAGGAATATATCCAAATATAAAGAAGTTAAGATACAGACTTCAATACAGAACTAATCTATTGTCTTTTCAGATTGGAACTTTTTGACTGATACTTCAATAGACTAAGAGGCATCTGAAAGTAAATTCACAGACAAGCTTTGGGATTGTCCTTCTCAGTAGCTCTGCATTGTTTTTCCTAATTTTCTAATAGGACATGATAATAATAACAGATAATAATGACAGATAGTACATAAAGGGTAGGTTCAACCCTGGGTGTTGTGCTTAAGAGTCAAAAAGACACAAAGCAAAAAGAAGAAAATAAAATTTCAAAACAACAGAAAAAAAAAACTTGTTTAGTCATGAGTTTCAAGACATTCTTTCTCACTAAAAATGTTCAAATACATAAAAACAAACATTTAGTGTAATTTATATAAATTACTCCACATTTGAATGAAAACTAAATACAGAGATGCTAAGAACCATAATCATGTACTAAAATTGGCAACCCATAATAATTCACAGACAAGGCTGCTTCCATTTTCGGCTTCTTGTGAAAATGCAATTAAGGGGCAAAAAGATTTTCCCTCATCTAACAGGGTACACAACAATTATGCTCGTATTTTTAAAATTAACTCACATATTCATTGATATGTATAATTGAAAAAAGAACCTACAATGTTTATACATGTTGTTAGTACATTATGCCTTTCCTAATTAATAAAGCTGGGGTGAAATGGCACTAAAATGATAGCCAGTATCTTCTCCACAAAATAAAATATAGAGAAATTTATTTCCTCAAAAGAACTTATGAGAAACAATGAGAATTCTTCAATATTTACAAATAATCAACACAGAGAAATAATTATTTCTTGACCATCAGAACGATTTTAGCTTTTGATGCTGTCTATGGGGTTCTACTACTGTGTGAGGCTTTTGTTTGGAGAGTGAAGTAGTTTTGTCTAATGAATCAAATAGTATGATAAAGTCCTTGATTAATATTTACATACAATTTAGACACCACAGTTTATACCAAGGAAACAAAACTTTGATAATTTTCTATTATCTGGAGTTATCACAGAGTCATCTATTAATATTAAAATGTATGCATTTATTACTCATTTTAAAGATACTAAGAAATACAAAATGTATCATAAACTTCTGTCAAAATTAGATGAAACTTATTTTCTGATTATCAAAGATGGTAAAGTTATTGCTTAATGAATAGTTAATTAGCTACAGAAAGCTTAAGTGCTAACTATGAAAACATAACCCAAATGTCTATAATTTATAATCTATGAGTTTTGTATAAGTCACTTGGGAATAATAATAACAATTTGATTGATATAATAACAATATAATAAACCTAATATCCAATATCTTTCTTATTTTATAGCAGGTAATTTAAGCAGTATCCATTTCTTACTTAAAATAAATTTATTAGCCTAAACATAATACGTGTCTATTTTAAGCCCTATTTAAGTAAATCAAGATCCATATTAAACATTGGCCTCAGTGTCTGAAAATTATTTATACAAAGTGACCAGTTCCTATATTCGTAAATAGGTCTACATGGGAACAAAATGACTATGTGACTGAATCCCACTTCACACCAATAAGAAAGACTCATACCAAATATTGAAAAAATATTACTTGAATTAAAAAAACACTGTAAAATGTACTCTAAAATGGTACTTATAATAAAAGTGGTAATAAATAAAAAATTAAAATGATTTTAAATTGAAAATACATAAGCAGCACAGTATGCTTTATATAGACCAAACTATGAATGCTCCAGTCAGTATTCTACAGATCCAACCTTTCATTGGGTCGATTGCCCATCCTTGTTAGATGTTTCCATCAGACAAAAGATTTTTAGGGATTAAAACTTTCCTTTGTTTGGTTTCCACCATCAAGTTTTCCTGACTTCTCTAGCTTCAGAAAAAGACAGAGAAAATCATATATCAATCTTGCTTAAGTGAAACTTCAGATTTCCAAGTGAATGACATCATTAGTGAGTCTTTGGGAAAAGAACTTGCAAGATGGCATCTGTGAACCTGAAGTGTCTCCTTGACTACAAAACCATCCACACCCGGGATTGATTGCCCTCTATATTTTTGACATTTTGAAACACAAAATAAATGGAGGCATTACCTTAAACCACCAACATATTCTTGTTTTTCAAATATGGTGATGTCGGAATAGCCTAACCGAGCCAAAAAGGAAGCACAGCTTATACTCGCAGGCCCGGCACCAAAAAGTGCAATTTTCGCCGAGTAGGCTTCTGGCATGTGTTCTGGGGGAGGCAGTGCTGGGCTTCTGATCTGTGGGATGTTCATTGCTTTGAACACCTATGAAGAAATCAGTTGTGATGATTAAAATTTTAAATTAAATTTTACATCCTCAAACACATTTTTAATGTTTCAACTCATAATTAGCACTTTAATTAGCAATGAGAATTGCATGTTCCATGTAAATATGACTGAGTTTTATTTATGAACTAGATGATGGTAGCGGCTGACTTCTTTCAATCTCTGAAAGGCCTTCCTAGAATATGGGGAGAACTATGGGAAGCATTTTGACTCACATTCCTTGCCCCCACCTCTTGGTCATGCCAGTTGCTCCCCTTTTGAGCTCCCACAGTACTGTTTGCACACATCTAACATAATTGCATGCCAATGTAGGTGTTCATGTGTTGATTTTCCATGTCAGTCAGTTGCAATGCCTCTTTATCGAGTTAGAAAACAAGTCACATGAAAGGAGGCAAATTACTACAGAGCTACCAGTAGCCAGCAATAACTTGGAACATAGCAGACACAGGGTTTATTAATCTATTTCTTTACATTTAATTCTGACTAAGAAAATTTAGCTTTAGAGGCACAGGATAGTCACTGAAGCAAACAAGCAGGTCTCAGAGGTGCCAGGCTCTAGAAGGAAAGCAACAGCTTAGACTTAACAATCTAGGGGTCAGCCATTGTTTCCAAACTAAGTGTGGCTCAGGAAAACAGGAAAAATAATCTGGGCTATCTTGTAAAACAGGAGCAATAATATTTTGGAATGCAGGATCCCACTGATTGAGAGCAGAAAAGGCAGAGAACTAGCTTAACTCCTAAGCTAAACGGGAGAGAACAGCACGGGTTCAAATGGAAACTCTGCAACACTGAGGGTGGCTTGCAGGGCATCTGATCACTGTGCATGCATGCAGATGGGTTCTGAAAGCCTCTACTCTAAGTAGCAAACCAAAGAGAGACAATCCCACTTGAGACAACGCAACCATACACTGAAATGCTTTTATCAGTCCTTAACCCTTCATCTGTCAACCTCACAGTAGAGGGACAAATTTTCATATATGTTGTCTTGATTTGATCAGTACATCTAGACTGCTAATAAAAAATAAAAAAATATGGAAAGCATTGCATATGTAATACAATGAGTACAGTTAGCATATGAACACCTCCAGACAACTATGATCACATCACCAGGTATATAAGCAAGAAGACAAACTCCCAGGAAATAGAAATTTGTCAAAACACAAACAAAACTTTAGATGAGAAAAATGCATGATTTTAAATTTCATATATCTAATAGACTGCATAAATAAATAGATAGATAGATAGATAGATAGATAGATAAATAAATAAATAAATATATTAATCAGCTGAGAGATGGGGCAAAACAAAACAAAACAAAAAACCTGTTGTGGTTGAGGCATGGGAAAGACATTGGGGGGTAAGTATAGAAAAAAACAAAAGAGACAAAAAGCAACAAATGAAGAGTTCCAACCAGTGCACAATTGGATTCTTAAAAGCAAAGATAACAGAACATGAGAACAAGCCACGGAGCCTCAGATTAAAAGAATCCATGCAAAAATCTATACAACCTCAAACAAGAAAAATGCCAACCAAAACCTGCTTGTTAGCATCAGTTAAGGAGCTGAAAAGTAAAGTAATAAAAAGCAAGAAATTTTTAAAAAGTGTCAATAAACAAGAAGGTGAGCGGCTTCCTCCTAAAAGAAGTGACAGCAGTCAGCTGAGAGTAGATGAAATTCTAAATGGTCTCATTAAATAGGAAACACAGAGCCAAATACAGAGTTAAAAGTCCAAGAGATCAGAGCACTTGCAAAGAGCTGAGACCACCTTATCTTACCACTCACTACCGTCCTTCCCCTGAGAGAGAGACCGTCTTCCTGTGTGTCTTGTGTTTTATTGCTTTCCTGTTCTGCCTTCTCATTGGCTCAAAGCCCAGCCACATGACTTCCTCGTCACTGCCTGTCTATACAGACCTCCTGGTCTCTATGGTTGATACTGGGATTAAAGACTCAAGGCTCACCACGCTTGCCTGTGTCCTTGACCACATAGAGACTCTGCCTGCCATGTGATCGAATTAAGGACGTGGGCTACCACCACCTGACTACTATTCCTGGCTCACAAATGACCTCTGATCTCCAGGCAAATTTTATTTATTAACGTACAAATAAAATCACATTTCAGCACAATTAAAATATCACCACAGGTGAGCATAAAATATTTCTGGCCAATGGAAAATTCTAATATCTAAAATCATTTTAGGTGGTAAAAGTAACTTGAATATGAAAGTTAAATAAAATACTTTCTAAGAGACATTTTTAGAAATAATACTAGTCAATAAAAATTATTTTTAAGAAGTTCAGGGAGGGAGATTTAGTTTTCTTCAGGGATAAGACGCTGAAAGGTTGTCTATGCCCAAATGATCGGGCCTATAAATATAAACATATGGGCCTGTAGGCACACTGATTGGAATCAGAAAGATTTACACACACACACACACACACACACACACACACACACACACACCTTTAATAATCACAGAAGGAAAGAACATGAATTTAAAAGGAGAGGCCATGAAAGTGGGGTGGGGGAGTTAGACATAGATATGATAAAAGTACCTTGTACTCAAGTATGAGATGATCACAAAACAACCAATAAAATATACCTCAAGGAAAATTAACATTACATTAAAATTTTTAAATGTGTGGGTACAGGCAAGTTAAAATTGGATGTAGAAAGTAATGATGCCTGTCCTATGGGATTTAAGGAATATACAAACTAAACTGTGTAACACAGCCAGAGAGGCTAAATACTTGCCATATCTCAGATCCAACCATTATTTACATGGTCAATGTATTAGCTATCACACTACCTAGTTCAGAGTACATTTTCTATGCCTGCAGTAGCTACTAAACCACAGCTAAAGAATATGTAGATAGCTAGTGGGGAGGTTTGATACTTAATTATTTCATCTAAAGAAGAAATAAAGTTGAGAAATAATACAAACCAATGCAGATGGTTAGGAGAGCAAAACAAATAAACAAACAAATTGTTATGTGAAAAGTGTAAATAACATGAAGTAATTATCACATTGATAGGCTGAATATAATAATTCAAAACACAATTTAAACATTTAACCTTGCAAAGATCCACACATTAAATGTAAGTGACTGAAAGGTATGTGCTAACAATCAGAAGCCAGATGAAAGCTGTAAGTACCCCAATATCAGAGTTATCAGGCATTAAATAAAGGTGCATTTATGTCCAATAATATTTCATAGTAACAATTTCTAGCCCTTCTGGATCTGTAGGCACTTAATCACATTTTATAGTATATAAAATGAACTTGACAGAAAGACTAAATTAGTTTAGGGATGTAGCTCAATGGGAGAGCACTCATCCTGTGTGTGTGTGTGTGTGTGTGTGTGTGTGTGTGTGTGTGTGTGTGTGAAAACAGAGACAGAGAGAGAGAGCAAGAGAGAGCACATGTGATTTATCATGCATCTGCTCACCATTCTCTCTCCAAAATTTGACTACCAATAGAGGTAGAAGTGACATTGGAATACATTCTTGCTATGGGCAGATCATAATATTTAATCACCTGACAGGCTGTCTGTGTTTAATACAGAAAAAAAATTTTTTAAAAAGTTTCCTCTCTTGAGAAAACCCAGCCAACGTTCAATATAAAGGAAGATTTTCCTGTGACTGAGGAATATAACTTTTGTATCTACCTGACCTCATTGTAGACATACCTCATCATACCAACATCTGGGTCTAAATTCTGCCACCGAAAATACACGAGTCATTTTCAGACTCCTCCACATGAAAATGAAAGAGCATTAGCAACAAGGACTAGTCGGCCTTCTTTCTCAGTCTGAACCAAAGGGTCCTCATAGCATTTTGCCATTTGAATTCACATTCTCCATAGATTTTACCAGTAACAACTGTTTTTTTCTTAAAAGACAAAATTGTTAAGGACAGACATAACTTTGACTTCATCTTATCATTTTTATGATTCCTATACATAAGGGTGTATTTTTTAAGTTTAAATTCTTTAGTTACAATTTTTGTTGAGTGTGTATTTCAGGGTGGGGTATGCATGTACCATGGAGCACAACATGCGAAGGCCAGAGAACTTTTGGGATTCAGTATTTTGCCACGAGTATGTGAAACTTGGGAATCAGACTCACGTCGCCAGGCTTGGCAGCCAGCACACTTACAGGCTGAGTCTTCTTACCAGTCACATCAAACTGATTCTTTTTGCTAATGAATTTTCAATTTTTTTTTTGGAAAATGATTTCTTGTTCTTGGCTATAATTTATAATTTAAAAAAAATATAAATATCTTTCCAGTACTTTGGTGAACTGTTTAAAGAGTACAGAATTTCTTTCTTCTTGTATTTGCTTTTAGCTTTATCCTTCATCATGCAGGTCCCAGGGATGTAGCATCCATAACAAGTACGTGTGTCTCCTGAGCCATCTGCTGACTCTCTGAATGAGGTTTTTGTTTTGTTTTGAACACATAATTTTATGTGTATGTGCCTAAAGTACTTAACTGTACGTGTGTTCAGGGGACCAAAGAGGAGAGGAGAGTAAAAATATTTTCCTGGAACTGGAGTTACTGATGGTTGTGAACTGCCATGTGGGTGCTGGGAACTGAACCCAGGTCCTCTGAAAGAGCTATCAGTGCTCTGAAACACTAAGACATCTCTCCAGACACTGTCCTACTGTTTGAATCAATATTTCTTTCTAGGGAACATTAGCAGGAAATTAAGTCCCTATGATTGATTATTTTATGGAACATTAATAAAAATGTAGTTGGAATTTATTATATTTTCCAAAATTAATATTTTTACATAATTTCTGCAAAAAAACACATTTAAAACACACATTTAAAACTGATAGTGGAGAGATAGTTTATTTCATTTAGGAATTCAAATAAATGCATATTTGTTTCACATTCAGTTGGGTACTCTTAGCTTTATGAATTAATAATTATAAAATTTACTTTGCCATGTTAAAATATGGCCTTTGGAAATTAGCATTGCATCTTAACAGACTTTAATGAAATATAAATTACTTTAAAATAATTATTTATTAGTGACTTTGTTGAGAGTAGAATAGTGTATTTGATGATTAAAGGATGCATTCTGTCCAAAAGTTTATTATGTGAAACTAATATGTGGTTAAAAAAATAGGACAGGGTTCATGGAATATCTTTCTTGTTGCATTCATTTAGAAGCAGAGAGAAAGAGAGAGAGAGAGAGATCAAACCCAGTTTAACTCTAAGACATTAAGTATGTCCCCCATGGTTTCTGGCTAATGGTATGCAAATAGAGTAATAGTTACTTAATAGTATTCAATATGTGTATATTTTAGCCTAAGGATATTTTATTTTAATATTTAAGAATAAAACTTTGAATATTCCTTTCAAAACTATGAAGTATATGTATTGAGTCAAAATATGTTTGGGGATCCTTGTTAGGGACTCAGGAAAACAAGAGAGTTTACCCCTCATAAGCATACGAACCAAAATGTAAATGGTCAGCCTCTGATTTGTACAGCCTGAAACCTACTAATACCACATGCAGTTGACACTCAACACACGACCCTGTTCAGAATATTAATTTACAAGTAACATCCTTGTCTGTTTTGTCCTGCTTTGTTTTGTTGGATGCTTTGTAACTTTATATTGAAGAGGCTTTTCTCTATTAGTACAAACAGTAATGTAAATAGTCTGGTATTATAATCTGACTGCTTAGGTCAAACCTTGACTTCCAGCATTCCCTTGGTACAGGGTATTGAAGAAGTCCTTTAACATATTTCATTTCTTTTTCTTTTCTTTTTTTTTTTTTTTTTTTGGTTTTTTGAGACAGGGTTTCTCAGTGTAGCTTTGCGCCTTTCTTGGAACTTGCTTTATAGACCAGGCTAGCTTTGAACTCACAGAGATCCACCTGCATCTGCCTCCCCAGTGCTGGGATTAAAGGCATGCACCACAACCACCCGGCTCTATTTAATTTCAAATGGAGCCAAGAGTATCTCATGAGAGTACTATGAGGATTTAATGAATTACTCTAATGCATATAACACTTTCCAAAAGAGTTTGGTCACACAAAAATAGTGGTCACATTCTGAGACAGAGTATATTTAAACCCAAACTGCCCAACAAGGAAGCAGCTAACCAGAATAATTATTAAAAGACAAATTCATTAAAAGAATAGATTTGCCTAAGTCTGTAGGAAACTACAAAGTTACCTTACATCGGAAATGAATGAGTGTTGCTGTTGCAATTGGTAGTGTCAGTGTGCTGCCTTTTGTATTTTAGTATTATGTAATTTAAATGTGCCTCTACAAATGAGATGTGGAAATCTAGTTTGCAATGTCATACAATAGAGATTGGGGGATGTGATTAGGTGATAAGGGATCTACAAGGAGAAGGTTATTGGCACACTGATGAATTGGGTCATCCTTCATTAAAATTAAAATAAAAGCACCTTCCATATAGGAGGACACAGAGCAAACGCATCATCTAAGAATCAGAAAAATAGGCTCCCATCAGAAACCAACCAAGCACCTTGACCTAGGATTTAACACTGGAAAATCTGTTGTTTGCAATCTAACTGATTGATGGTACTGAACAGACTGAGATACCAGGGCAATAAATGTGCTGGTTTCCATCTGTGATTATCTCCACTTCCCTGATGGTGGATGATGGCAAGTGTCGCTCTCCTCTCTCCTTGCCAGCAGTGCATATCTCTTAGAGAGATCTCAAGGACAGTTTATAATCATATTGTGAGTTTTAAGGATTCATGATGTCTGGAGAGATGGCTCAGTGGTTAAAGGTAGTGGTTGCTCTTCTACAGGAAGTGAGTTCAATTCCCAGTATCTACATGGTGGCTCTCAACCACCCAAATGGAATCTGGTGTGCAGACATGGGTGCAGACAGTGCGCCCATATACATAAAATGCGTAAGTAAATATATATTTTGGAGAAAGAGCCAGGCAGATCTCTATGAGTGCGAGGCCAGCCTGGTCTACAGAGTGAGATCCAGGATGGGCACCAAAATAACACATAGAAATTCTATCCCATAAAAAAAAAAAAAAGGATTCACGATATATTTTGGATTAACAGTTGTTAATTAGATGTGTCCACTGCATTGTTAATATGACTTCACATTTTCAAGTTCTTGTTAAAGCTCACAAAGTTCAGATTCTCAATAATTTCTATCTCAGTTTGTACCTTTGACATTATATCAAAAAAGTCATTGACAACTATGAGGTTATCTTCTTCCTTACTTCCTTACCTGAATTTCTTTTCATGTCTTATTGCATGATCTTACATAGTTCTAGATCCTTGTTTCCACATCAATGTAGTTCTTGGACTATTTTAAGATTATTTCAGCATTATATCAGTATTACTTATCAAATATTCTTCAAGCCTGTGTTAATAATGCTTTATTTGCTCTTGGCTACTGCTCTTATCTCTGGGCTTATAACTCTTTATTTGGCTCTGTGTTTTTTATTTAATAAAACTGTTTAGAATTACATCTACAGTAGACACCAAGTGCATTAAGATGATGGACTGCAAAGGTGTTCCTTTATTCTATTCACATTCCAGGATGGCTCTGCATATACAAATTTTTCTATGAAAAATAATGATTAATAACAAGGCCAATGTTCTTTATAACCAAAAATAAGATGATAAAAAGCCAGTATTTGGAAGATATGTATAATAGGAATGGACTTGTAAATGATATGCCAGAGAATTCTGCATTAAACTATTTTCAAAGATTTTGTTTGTGAATCATTCTGACATCTAATTGTATGTTCTGATCTGTTACTTTGTATAGTTTTATATTATTCCACAAGTCTACCATCTTTCTACTTCTATATTCCCAAGATATAGTATCTGTCTATCTATCTATCCATCTATCTATCTATCTATCTATCTATCTATCTATCTATCTATCTATCTATCTATCAATGTAGCCATCCATCTCCTTTCTGTTCAAAACATTGTCATTAGCATAACATTTTCCTGTAAAAATGGGGCCTCACTATTAACTCAAGCTAGCTTCAAAATCATGGTCCTTCTGCATCTGTGTCATCAGTACTGAGATTACAGATGACTAGACTTCTTGCCTGGCTAGACTTCTCTAACCAAATTAAAGTTTTTATTCAAATGATCCTTATTAATTTTAAATAAGGCTATGCTGTGGTGTGTATATACACTTATAAGTATTATATCTTTAATAAGATTGTTTTATCTTCACCTTTCATCAATAATGTTATTTTATATATTATATAAATCTGTACATGTCAATGTTAATTTTAACACATCAAAGTGAACTATTCACTATCTTACGGTTAGTCTTTATATTCACCACATTTTTGATGGTTCTTTGTCTTTCCTTCAATTTATTTCCATCACCGTAAAGAAAGACCCTTAGCAGTCCTTCAAAATGGTGAAATGTCAAAATGCCTTCAAAATGATATGCTAGACAAATATTTTTATCATGGCACTGCAGAAGCAAATTCCTGTGCTGACAGGTGCATGCCCAACACTCAGGAATTGTGGCCCTATGCGATTCTTTATCCAGTTCTATTTAAGTAGACAACTTTACATATGAACTGCACCTAATTATAAGTTATTCTTTTTACTTATTTCCCTTCATTGATCTTTCAAAATGGAGTCTTGCTTTGTATCTTATCCTAACCTCAAACTCACAAGAACCCTCCAATCTTAGCCTCCAAAGAGCTGGGATTACAGACAAGTGACAGCATGCCTGGTCAATTCATAAAACTTTCTAATAGGGATAAGTGAGTCTGGTTCTCTACCATGTCTGATGCTTTTAGTACTTAGACCAATGCCAGATATCTGCCTCAGCATCTCTGGGTTCTTACATGAGACTAGTGAAGAGTAACCCAAGTTCTTAAAGCTGAATGCTTCTATACCATTTCTGGCTCCAAGTCACATTCCTATGCCTTTTAACTTCTGCTTTGTATTTTGTATATATATTATATTCATTAACTTTGTTGCTATCCTTCAGTGTAAAATGAATGGTCTAAATTTAATTCATAGTGTATCTGTTATAAACAATTCATGTTGATATATCTTTATTCTACACAATATCAATAATCATCTAATATATCTATGGAAACATAGACTTCTTTTAAGTAGTTAATATTCAACTCAATTAAAATTCATAAATTTAAAACATAAGTACTCTTAAAGAGTGTGTCTACACTTCAACTTATAAAAATACAGTAAGAAAAAAGCAAATATGTTTAATCATGCAATTCTGGCCAGCTGTAATGTCATTGGACCCCCAAGTCATACTACCTTACTTTATATTTTGAACCTCTGAATTCTAACATACCACTTTACAACAAACTGAATATTATACTGGAACTCAGGTAGCCTTATCCATTCCTAGAGCTTTGCCATTAATTGTCATTTAGGCATTGGGTTTTTTTTTACAGATTTCCAAAGGATTTAGGTGAATAATGTTACACATGTAGTGGTATCTGTCATAACATCATTCCATTCTAGTGACCATTACATTAAAAGGAACAAATTCAAGTGAATTCCTAATAGACAGTACTGTATTTAGAGTCCAGAAAGCTCCATTTCACTAGATCCAAATGTATTGATTGCATTACTGCACACTATTTCCATCTCTATCTTATTTTTCCTAGAAATAATTCACCTTCTGTGTGTATGTTATTAGAAGTGTTCACAGATATTGATCACACTATTTAAAATAGGTACAGTATAGAGGAATTTGATTAAAAGTAATGGAAGTTTGGGATAACAAGACAAGTGAGTGATCATATTAATCTAACAAGCATCCTTTATCCCAAAGCCTATTTGTAAATAATCTGACCAAAGTATTGGTCATTAGCATTGGCTATTATCTCTGATCATAATAATGTATCTTAGTTTTAAATTAGATCCATAAACTAGTATGTTTTATTCCTTAGTTTCACAAACCATATCATCGGTGTGATAAATGTGTTCATGAATTTACTCAGCTATCACAAAATCAGTCTTCAGGCTTTTAAATTAAAAGAAAATGATAGGAAAACCAGAGGTTTGGCACCCCTCATTGCATAAGGCCCATGCCAAGTTTATGCAATGTAATTTTATGAAAAAGCTGTGTAATTTTTAAAATAAGACACCCAATTTCTTTTTTGTATTTTCCCAAGCTCCACAAAGCTTAGATTCACCCTGGATGAGGAATGATACTTACATGGTCAATAGGAAAGCTTTTTAATAGCATACAAAAAATATGCCTTAGAAAGGAAAATGACTTGAATGTGTGTATTGGTCTTATTGGACCAAATTTAATGTGATTGCTACTTATCTAGCAGAAGATGAAGGAGTTGTGAGGTATGGTGCCTGGGACAGGTGAGGCTTCTATCCTGAGTCACCAGGCTCTATAGGTGCTTATTGACTCTGGATCCAGAAAACCTGGATTAATATAAAGCCTGTCATCAACTAGAAATGTTTCCTAGGGTAGATAAGAGATTGCAAAATACTGGAAAGAATACAAAGCTCTAGCTTTACTAGACAGGTTTACAGCTGTAGAAGTTAGTTATGTCTATGGAGTCTTTTGTTAGCTATGTATAGAAGGAAAATAGCATGAACTTTGAGGTGATTTCGGGGCTTAATCACCACGACCCAACACTGCATCAGTGAATTTATTTAATATTAACTTTTATTTCAATCACTTTGGCCCCTTGTTGTTTCATGTCCAAGATGCCAAAGCAACTAAATGGCATGGCTTGTTACTTACCCACATTTTGAAGCCTGATATCACAAAATAAATGTACCGCCATAGGAGCACTGTATCTGGAGTTTCCCCATCTATTCTTTCCACTAACATGGTCTAATTACCTACCATGCAAGTAACACAAAGCTTTGAAAGTTAAATTTTTAGCCTCAGAATCCTAGTGGAATGTATAGCTCCCCATCACTTCACCCCCAAATAGCAATTATTTGCAGTCATTTATTCCTGTAACACTACCATGTTTCTATGGACCTACAGTTTGTATAGTTTGTGGTTGCTGTTGTGGAATAAACACATAATATTTGGTTTATAATTAAACTTTGTTTACGCACAGAAATTTATAAATTGCCCTGAACTTGATTACACCCACACCAAACCAATACTGCCGAAAGATTTTATAGAGCCTATATTGTTAAAGAATTCTAGTATGATTATGAGGCCATCTGCCTTCTTCAGAGTAAGAACTCCTCTGCAGTTTTCTCATCACACGGATGCACAAAGGTATCTGGAGTAGGTCAAGTCATCATACTGCAGATGCAAAAGCAGAAAAGAGTTGAAGAGAAATTAAAACAAAGGACCACACATCAGAAGCTGGCTTCCTGCTCCTCAGGCAGGCTTAGGTAGGTGTGAATTATTCCCTTTCCAAATTACACACCTATGTGTGAACGAAGAGGCAGAGCATACAGATTCTGTCAATAACAGAAGACTAGAGAGTTGATATTTTTAAAAATCATTCCAAGTTACAGGAAAAAACAATTCTAAAAAATGTTCTTTTTCTGTTTAGTTTGCTTTCCTAACCTTTGCTTAATTTGGTAGAGAAATATTGATTTGTATTTCTTTAAAGGTCAAAAATCAATCATTGTTTATCAATCAAAATGCAAAATCATTTGCATCATGTTCCATTTGAGTTAAATCTCATGTCAATAGTTTAGTCATTGGAAAAAAGAATATTTTGCCCTTTACATACTTTTTACAATTATTCACAAAACTGACGTTTTCTTCTGCAACTTTGTAACAACTCAAAAGGTGGCTACATTTACATGTAACAAGTCTTTCTCTGTTCTGCCAGCCAGATCCCAATAATGATATGAAGACTTCTTAATAATTATGAAAGCTGTGTCTATAGCTTAGACTTGTTCCTAACTTGCTCTTATAACTTAAATTAACTCATTTATCTTAATCTACTTTCTATCATGTAGTAATACCTCTCTTACATCTTGCACCTCCTCTAACCTCTCAGTTTCTCCTGATAACTCCTGCCCCTGCGTTCCTCCTCCTCTTCCTGTCTCTCCCCAGAAAAGGCACCTATACCTCCTGAGCAGCAATGGTCTATTCAGTTCTTTATCAAACCAATCACAGCAATATATCTTCACACAGTATACAAATATCCCACAACATTTAAGTAAACCCCATTTGACATAATAAATACAGGACTTAATAAAACCGCTCATTGTAAAAAAGATGAATGAGGAGCTCTTATATGTAGTACTCATCACAGTATTTGTATCCGCTATTTGATTATGAAATACAGCTTTTATGAAATAAAAAAGAATGACACATCCTTTTTAAGTTTTCTTCATTCACTTCAGATGAATTTATAGGCACTCCTTGTTTGTGCTCAATTCTTTATTAGGTTGGACTTACAAGGAGCCCACACGTGTGTACACTTGATTTTTATTGAATTTCTGATGACTTCTGTATAGCAAGGAGGACAATATAATTCTTACAAATAAATACTCTATGAAGTAGGAGCTTATTAAAGCCAAGTAAGAGTAGAAAGTCATTCACATATTCATTCATATTCTCTCTTCTCCCTCCCTCCATCCATCTATAACTACCTGTCTATCTATCTATCTATCTATCTATCTATCTATCTATCTATCTATCTCTGTGTCTGTCTCCCCCCACTCTCTCTCTTTCTCTCTGTCTGTTTCTCTCTCTCCCTCTCCTCCATTTGCTCCCTCCCTCTTCTTCCTCCTTCCAGTCCTTTCTCTCTAACTCTTCATTCTCCTCTCACTTTTCTCTACATCTCTCTGCCTTTATATCCTTGTCACATTTATGTCCAGATCCCTGACAAACTACTGCTAACAAATCATTTTGTTTAGGAATGTTCATTCAGCTCATGTACATACTGTATGGGTCTTCATTTGCTGTGATGCATTTTGAGCAAGCTTATCCTGGCTTAATGACAAAGCAATGGGCTCCCCAAAGAAATATGGAGAGGAATCCAAGTGAATCTCCTCCATCAACTAAGGATTTTCCCAGGTTGTAGAGATTATTCCTTGCAGTGGTCAGGTAAGCCTAATGCAGTTTTTAATTTGGTAAGAAAAGAAATTAAATCCAAGAATTTATTGCATCAACTCACAACCTCAAATTGTTTCCATTTTCTTATTCCCAGGGGTCTTTCCTCAGAATTAACCTGTCAGAAAGCAGGAAGGGAATAACACTGATTTATTACTAAAGGCAAAGAGTGACTTAAGCTTGAGGGATATTATGGGAAAGGCTCTAAAGGGAAAGAGCACATTGTGTTTAAGTTGACACAACCAGAGAGGTAAGTCATTTACTAAAAGTCCGACACAGACAGGCATTTAATTTAGTCTTCTAGCCAACTAGTCCCTCAAGATTATAAAATCTTACTGTAACCTCCCAATAAGCTGATCATTTAAATGATACATGAGAATTGACTTGCTAGTTCACTTCAAACAGGAGACCCCAGAGAGCATAAAGATGTCCCAGAGAATCAGTCACTTACAAAGGATTTATAAAAGAGAATGCCAGGACCAAAGTTTATGTGACAAATGACAAAAAGCCACCTTTCATTTCATTAAACATTTTCCATGCAAATAACAAAGTAGTTTTCAATCTATAAGCTCACATAATCTAATTATATTCTTAATGTTGTTAAAGAATATGATTCCATTTCAGGGTTTTTTGAAAATTCCCTAACCTCTATCACTCAAAGAATAGTATGAAGTACTGCTGAAATATATTTCTAGGCATAAAGATCAAAGTGAGTTCCAAGGGAAATTATCAGTTAAGGAATATAGCCTTTTTTTCCTAATAGGGTCTCCACGCTACACTTCAATGTAAAGTTAATGAACAAATTCTATTTCTAGATCATCCAATTTAGATATTTTTGGTCTAAGTTATTTTAATAACCTGCTGGGATTACAACTAATTTGACATATGGTTTTATAAACTCTCATTTTTATAGCCAAGTTTTGAATAAAGATACTGATTTCAAACAACACATTTGTATCACACACACACACACACACACACACACACACACACACACACAAATGTTGAGTATCAACACAAACCAAGGATTTCAATTATTTTATGAGCTTCTGGCTTTGTAGTATGAAAGAAAAAAATAATGCAAGTGTATCTGTTACATACCTCAGTAGCAAACTGCTGCAGCCCACCAATATTAATTGGTCCCTCTTCTGCAGCATGCAAGTTGCATCCTCCCACACAGAGGTCAGAGGTTGGACAAACCATTCCACAAGTAAGACCAAGAGGATTGTCAGAAAAAATCAGCTTGGCTGCACCATAGTAGTTCTAAAGAGATAAAATAAAACCAAAATTTGTATTATGACATAGTGTACCTGAAATACCCAATTGTGGTGTTTTAATTCTTCTGGTAAGTAACTGCTTTAAAGCTCAAGACGTTGAGATGTAAATGAGATGTATATGTTCATCACCAGGAATACCAGTCACACAGGGAATTTTATACATGTGTATTCATAAAAGAGTAGTTGTTCAGCTTCAGAAATTTATCATTTAAAAGACCATTGTTCACAATATATGATAGTGATATCTTTCTTTATGTTCTTAACCAAGGTAATTTAGGAGCACTGTTAAATAAGCTATATATATAAATATATATATATAAATATATATATATATATAGATAGATATATATATATATAAACTCTTAAGACAATAGCAAGAACAAAAGTTATATTCTGTGGGATGACTCATTCCTAACGTGCTTGAGGGTCAGACGGCCCAAACAAGTAAAAAAGATACTTTGTGAGAGCCAGTCTGGGTCTGCCTGATGGTCTTAGCAACAGCAGCTGAAACATGATCTGGAGATGACCTGGACCAATGAGAGACAGCCATGTCACACCAGCTGATGCATATTCATCAGACCTACCCCCAGGGTGGGGTGGAGGGTATATAAGGCTTGCCTCTTCCTGAATAAAGTGAGCTTGTTGTTTGGACATTCTTCCCAGAGTCTGTGTGGTTTGACTCTGCGCCTGCTTGACCCCCACCCCCAAAGGGAACAACAGCAAGGACCCTGCTACAATATTCGAAAAGCTTCCATACAGCTAAATATAAAACAATTAGAATTGTTCCACCCAGTACTGTTTCAAGACACTCTGTTGATTAATTTTCTTCAATTGTATCCTCTAAGCAAAGATTCAGATAAGCACTTAATACAGGGACTCCTGGACTAGACCTCATTCACTTCATCACCTCACTCATTCCCCCACATTTAAAGTTTGTTTGTAAAATAGCTTATAATTTTTCTTATTGTCAATAATTTCATATCCTAATTTGTTCAATAATTAAATAATCTGAATTATGAACTAAAATTTTAAAAGAAATAACTTTTAAAAATTTCTGTAAACTGGGACAGTCAAGAAGAGCCTAAGGGGACATAACACATAAACAAATTATAGTGTCTTGAAGGGAGTGCTGCAAAAGACAAAGGACATCAGGACAAGGAAATTCAAATAAAGTGGAGATTTTCATTAGGATGAAATTGATATTGGGTTTTATGGTCATAATAAATGTGATATTCTTGTGTGCACATGCACATACACACACACACACACACACATATACACAAACAGTGGATAGGGGAGCTATGTGCAGATCCAGGTCATTCCTCTTGTGGTAGTGTCAATTTTGCTGTTTAGTATCTTTAGTATTTCCCCAGCACTTTGGCAATCCTTGATTCCTTCTGATCCTCACTAATATCTCACAATAGAACATGTCCAGAACTCACTCAAAAATATTCTAGACACATTAACAGACAAAAATAAATACCTAGCAGTTAAGTAAAAATGGTAAACTAAAGAAACAGGTCATCAGTAAGTTGAAGAGAAAAGAACAACTAAACTAATGTTGATAGCAATTCAAGGAAAGAGAAGGAAAAATAGTCAAAATGATTAAAATTATCACCACAATGCATAGATCACTCTATTATAAAAGAAAAAAGTTATCATTTAGAACCAAATGAAACAAAATAAGTTAAATTATGGTTTTAACAGCATTCATGATGGCTTGAAATATTTGCCTAATTTCATGTCTCCTTAGAAAAGCTGTGCCTAATACATAAAAAGGGTAAATCAATATATATTTTCTAGACATATAATGTTAATATTATATGAAAATCAGATCATAACTAAGGAACACAACGAATAAAAATCAAGTAACTGGCTGACCAATATCAACTAGCAGATGAGTAGTTAATACAGGATTCATTCTAAAGTGTACAAAATGTCATCTCAGTGAAACAATTTCGGTAGAACACAGTTCTTGATTTATACATACAACACACACACACACACACACATACACACACACACACACACACACACACACACACACACACACCCCTCATTGGACATTGTACAAAACACCATCCCCTATGTTCACCATGTTTGAATTCCACTAGGTGATTTTGGTGCATAGCTTCTTTGGTAATGGTCTTTTCATCAGGAAATTTCATTAAAGTAGAATAGGCAATTGTTTCTCAGCCATGACAGTTGAACCACAGCATAAAGAGGAAATGGAAAATAGATAGAATTTTATGAAAATAAAAAAACCTCAGGGCTTAAAAGGACATAGAAGAAAGAGAAAAGACACAAAATATTTGAAGACCATTGTAAGACATCTGTATCTAGAGTATATTAATATGACAGCTCATGGTGGGAGAGAATTACAACCAAAGCATTCAAAATTGCTGTGGTAAATATTTGAATTAGTTAACAGTAGGCACTGGAGTTATGACTTGGCAATTTAGCTAGTTCTTGATGTAGGAAAAGATATCTAGAAGACACATTTGAAATTTGTACTTGCACTAGATTGTGGAGAACCCTGGTTGCCAATCTACAGGTGTAGATTTTTAATTTAAGTTTTTAAATTAAGGAGTTTTGTTTTGTTTTTGTTTTTTAAGACAAGGTCTCTCTATACAGTACTGGCTGTCCTGGAACTCCATATATAGACCATTCTGGTTCTGAACTCACAGAGATCTACCTGCATCTGCCTCCTGAGTGCTGGGATTAAAGGTGTGCAAAACCATGTCCAGTTTAATTGAAACATTTTAATGGAAGGATTCAAGTGCTAAAACACTGAATAAGCAGATGTCATGAAAATTCTGAGAGAGATGATGTGTCAGGGAGATCACAGAAGCAGCCTAGGAAAAGGAAAGTATGTATTAGAGAACCAGGAAGATGTTTCTTCAATGGGTGGTGCATTAGCAGGGTGGTGGTGATGCATATCTTTAGCCCCAGCTCTCTGAAGGAAGAGGCAGGTGGATCTCTGAGTTCAGGGTTAGCCTGGTCTACAGAAGGAGAGTTTCAGGACAACCAGGGGTACACAGAAAATCCCTGTCTTGAAAAACAAAACAAACAAACAAAAAGGGGTGGTATACAAGCTGAAACATGAAGTACCTTGCAAGTTACCTTCTTGGGAAACTCTCAAGATGCCCAGGTCCCTCCAGTGCTTGTGGATCTGAGTATTCACAGCAGAGCCACTCAGAATCCTTTCAAGAGTGGGATACTTTTCTCTTAATCCATTCTTGAATTTCAAATGGCCAAAAGACAATTAAGAATTGCTCAGCATCCTTAGTCATCAGGGAGATGCAAATCAAAATGACTCTGAGATACCATCTTACACCTGTCAGAATGGCTAAGATCAAAAACACTGATGACAGCTTATGTTGGAAAGGATGTGAGCAAGGCAGACACTCCTCCACTGTTGGTGGGAGTGCAAACTGGTACAGCCACTTTGGGAATCAGTATGGCAGTTTCTCAGAAAATTGGCAATTAATCTACCTCGAGACCCAGCTATACCACTCTTGGGCATATACCCAAGGATTGTTCATTCATACCACAAGGACACATGCTCAACTATGTTCATAGCAGCATTATCCATAATAACCAGAACCTGGAAACAACCTAGATGCAGCCAAACACCAGGTAGAGCTCCGGGAGTCCAGTCAAAGAGAGAGAAGAGGGACTCTATGAGAAGTGCATCAGGATCATGATGGGAAAACCTGAAAAGATGACCAAACCAAAGTAATAGAAACTCACAAAAGTTGGATCAATGGCTGTGGAGCTTGCGTGGGTCTGGACTAGATCCTTTGCATGGCAAGACAGTTATGTAGCTTGATCTGCTTGGGGAGCCCCCGGGCGGTAGGATCAGAATCCATCCCTGCCTAGGGCATGAGCAGGCTTTCTGGAACCCAATACCTGTGATGGGAAACCTCATGCAGCCTTGAGGCAGGGGGAAAGACTTAGACTTGCCTCAACTGAATGTGCCTCCACTTGGGAGGCCTTGCCTTCTTGTGGAGGGGAGTAGGGAGTGGGTTGGGAGGAGGAGGCTGGGGGGCAGGAAGAGGGAAAAGGGGGATCTTTGATTGATCTGCAAAATGAATGAAAATTTTTTCTTAATTAAAAAAAAGAAGAGCAAGACATCTTCTCAACTCTTCCCAGAAAGCCACAGGATCAATATCAATTCTGTCGCTCCAGCAAGGGAGATAATTCTAAAGTCTTCTTTCTACACAAGAGATTTGCCTCTTGAACCTTTTAAAGGTAAAAACTAGAAAATTTAAATGGAGAAGGTACTTCATAGACACCCAGGTAGGCTTCTACTTGAAGGTAAACTTATTCCATCAGTTATAGCATTTCAGTGTTGGTATCCTCATGTAGAGAAAAATGTATAGGGCTGTGTTAGGAGGGATGCAAGAAAATTTATTCTTTTTAGGTCTAGTCATTTTTTAAATATATATATACAATGAGAACTTGATTATTTTGATGCTTTTTGTTGCCGTTACTAGTTTTTTGTTTGGTTTGGTTTGGTTTGGTTATTGTGTTTTGCTTTTATTTTTTTTTATAATGTGTATTCTGTAGAGCCCAAGATGGGGGGCTCATTCTATGATCAAAACTCTGAGTGAAACATGATGGCTGTTTTCAAATCAACCCCAAAGTTTACCAGTGTGTCTCTCTATTTTTTTTCAGGTATAAAGTATCAGTTTGTACCCAAGCATTTTAATAGCACATTCTTCAGCACAACATGTGCCATTTAGTTAATTTTAAATAATTGTAACTTTAATATCTTAGTTTTCACTTTAAAATTATAGTTCGAAATTACATTGGTATCATTCCTCTACAATTTAATGATTTTGAAATTCATTATCACAAATGCAAAGCTTGTCAAACCTGCTTTCCTGTCATATGGTATAACTAATTTAACAAATAGTCCTACCATATTCAGGCCTTCCTATCACTACAAGATCATCAATACAGCTGGTGGATTTATTTTAAAGTGTTCTTCCATTTTCCAATGACAGTTTTCACAGATGGAAGCATCATTCCAAGATAAACTCCAATCTGTTGCATTTAAAAAATACTTGTGCTAAACCTTAGTAAGTTTGCATGTGTGAGAAGGGAGGCTTTAACAATCTAAGAATGAATGCATGGATGCACATTAACTGAATGAGAAATGGCTTTAGTAGTACATGCTGGAGACAAGGGTACCAGGGTAACTTTGTATGAAGCTGTCATAATCCCTCAATGTTTAGCCTGTGGGGCTCAGACATTTGGCAAAGCAGTTGAGAGATATATTATGCACAGAACACACAAAATGCCCTGGCTCTGGAACCAATACGATAAGAGCACATAGAGATCCTACATTCAGAGCCAGTTGTGGTGGTACATGACTGCAATTCCAGCCGCTGGGAGGCTGAGGCAGGATTGTGAGTGGAAAGCCACAATGGGGTATCTACTGAAATCTTGTTAAACATAAAGAAATAAAAGAAACAAAACCTTGCTCTCATGATATGTTCTTGTAGGGTCAAAGGATTGAATAGGATATGACAGTCCTATCTTCATAGATATGCTGAATTTTGGTAAATTTTATACAATATAACTAGGTATTTGAGGAACACAAATTTAGTGAAGTTAAATCTAAATTTAGTGGAGTTAAATCTAAAGTGTAAAGAACTTAACATGCTATTCTTGTGGAATTTTGGTTTCTGTGCATGAGTTGTTAACAAACACAAACACACACACACACACACACACACACACACACACACAAACACACACACACACACACACAAAACCCACAGAGTTATATATGCACAAAAACAAACACATAAACACATTTACACATGGGCACATATACACACAGTTACACAAACACAGTTATACATAATTACACACAAACACAGTTACAAATGCACATATACATGCATATAGTTATACACACAGGGATAGATATTTAGATACTCCTGGATTTGAGTGCTACCACACAAGGGACTTTTCATTGGGAAATATGTAATAATGTATATAATCATCTGTAGTAGAATATTATTTTAACTATGTAAACATGTGTTACATTCATTTATGCTGTGGAATATTACTCTAACTGTGTAAAGCTGTGTTACTTTTGTTTATGCTGCATTTGTTTTGTTATGTAAAGATGTATTGCATTTGTTTCATCTTGCCTGCCTAAGGCAACCTGATTGTTGTAAT